>CAKAIZ010000425.1:15000-30000 GCA_916610145.1 Eristalis arbustorum | reverse complement strand
GGAAAAAGTTGGTTAAAGATGAAAAACTTTCATAGTAGTTCAGGAAATGCGGGTTTAGCGCAGTATATAAGTTATAAGACATAACTGTCAACGTTCGTACTTTTAAGTCATTGCACTTCCTAAACCCAATCCAATTCCAATTACCTTTCGCAACGCTAGCATTTCCTGTACGTTCACCCCACACACAACACAGCCGATACCACACATCCAACACTCACCCAGTACCTCAATACAGAACACTCACCTCACACAACGCACTCATATTTCACGTATCCCAATATCAGCACTTCCTCCATGCCCGAGCACAATAGTTCGTAAGCATTTTGTTATTGTTAAGGTAGGTTAAGTTCAGTTTGAATGAAAAAAATAAATTCAGTCTTTCAAGATCACCATAGGTGATAAGACACATTTGTTTAATTGGCGCCCAATGTGCAAAGAACGATTACCCCCATACGGAGGAAAAAAGTGTTGGAAAATAAAAAAATACTGAAACAAAGTACTAAAGACTTAAGAGACAAATTCCGATCGTGCAGTGAAACTAATCCCCATATGAAGCAGACAAGTGTAAAGAAAAGCTGAATATCAAAGACATTAAAAAGGAAATTCTGATTGTAAAAGCAAATAAGACAAGTGAATATAAGAATAAGTGTTGTGACATTTTCAAGAAACCAAAACCAAATTATGAAGGGAATTTTCATGTAAGTGTGGTGTTCCGCTTTATATTGCTTAAATTTGCAGTGAAGTTGTTCTACAAAACAGACATACGAATTTTTTTTACTAACATTTTTTGAAAGAAAATATTTTCTGTTTTTTTACAACATGGACCAAGCCCAATTTCAAGCAGTTGTTACTGCTGCTGTACAAGCAGCATTAGAACACAGTAACGAACTATTTAATAGGCAAGTCAGTGAATTGACCAATAGAATGAACGCATTAGAATCTCCCGTAAAGGTGGAAGAATACAAACCTGTAACCATAGTGGCAGGAAAGGTATGTGACGAATCGCTTGATTTAGTAAAGTCCTTGCCTGAATTTGATGGAAACCAAACCCGTTATGTTTCTTGGAGACAAGCTGCTTTGGCCGCGTACAAATTGTTCGAGGCTCACGATGGCAGTTCTAAGCACTACCAAGCTGTAGCCATTATTCGGAACAAGATTATCGGTTCTGCGGATATTATGTTGTCTTCATTCAATACTGTACTGAACTTTAGAGCTATAATTGCTCGTCTCGATTTCACTTACACTGATAAACGCCCCGTCTATCTGATTGAGCAAGAAATGTCAACTCTACGACAAAGTCGAATGACAATTAATCAGTTCTACGACGCAGTAGAGCAAAAACTTACTCTCCTTATTAATAAAACTATAATGCAACATGAGGGCAATATTAATCTTATAAATTCACTCAGCCAAAAGTATAGGCAAGATGCACTCAGGGTTTTTATTTCTGGTCTAAAAAGACCAATGTGTGACATACTATTTTCGTCAAAGCCTAGTGATATGCCCAGTGCGCTCGCACTCGCTGAAGAGCTGGAGGCAAATCAGGCACGTTATGCTTTTGCTAATTCTTTTCCCAGTCGGGACAATCAACCGACTCACTCCAATTCCCCTCATTATAAAAAAATTCAGCATGATGCTTTCCACCAGGTGCCAACTCCTATGGAAGTTGATCCTTCTTCCTCTCGCTATAGGCTTAATATTGCAAATTCAAGGAGAACAAATAGAACTGGTATGTCCAATGTTCGTTCGACGTTCCCTACGGCGAACTATCGAAATATCCAACCTGTGCAAAATTCCCACCAAAGAAACAATATGCCGGAATTTCAAGGCTTAACACAGAAAAGACAACGCGAATCTGATCGACAACCTATCCCCAAATTACAGAGAATTAATAATTTTAACCAAGCGCCCATATCCTCTGAGAACCACCCCTATGAAGGTCGATACTATGACGAAGAGAATGATCAATTGTCATACGATTTTATATCAGATGAGGTAAATTTTTTAGGGGTAAGTCCCTCCTGCCATATGTAAGTCGTACACTAGCAGGACGGGAGATAAAATTGTTGATAGATACCGGTACGAACAAAAATTATATTAAACCTCTCGACAACATAAAAGGTGTACGACCAATAGATAATCCATTCCTTGTCAGATCAATACATGGCACAAATAAAATTGCATATAAATGCATAATGAACATTTTCGATAGAAATACGCCTTTTTTCCTGCTACATGGTCTTAATACATTCGATGGTATTATCGGATTCGATCTTTTGCAAGAAATTAACGCTCACCGTGATCTCGGCAAAGGAACATTATCATACAACGACGGAGAAGAAAAATTATTATATTTCTACTGTAAGGATGTGAATCATATTGTCTATGATAATAAGACCATACCTGTTGAAATACAAGAACAGTTTTCATCAATGATGAACCGCCATATGAAAGTTTTTGCCGATCCAAATGAATGCTTACCGTTCAACACTAATATTGTTGCAACTATTAGAACAAGAGATGATGAACCCGTCTATTCCAAAGCTTATCCCTATCCAATGGCGGCTAGCAACTTTGTTAAGGACGAAATATCTAATCTCCTTAAGGATGGTATTATAAGACCTTCACGGTCGCCTTTTAATAACCCAATTTGGGTGGTTGACAAAAAAGGAATTGACGGTTCCGAGAAACGAAAAATGCGTCTTGTTATAGATTTCAGGAAGCTGAACGATAAAACTATAAGTGACAAGTACCCGATTCCGGATATAACAATAATTCTTTCAAATTTGGGACAATCGTCCTTCTTCACGACGTTAGACTTAAAATCTGGATTTCATCAGATAATATTATCTGAACGGGATAGAGAAAAGACCGCATTTTCTATAAATAATGGAAAGTACGAGTTTTGCAGACTTCCTTTCGGTCTTAAAAATGCACCCAGCATTTTTCAACGAGCCATAGACGATGTTTTAAAGGAGGAAATTGGAAATACCTGTCAAATCTACATTGACGATATTATTATATTTTCAAAAACAAAAGAAGATCATCTTAGGCACATAAGCCGTATCCTACATAAACTTTACCAAGCCAACATGCGTGTTTCTCTCGAAAAGTCAAAATTTTTCAAAACGGAGGTGAAGTTTTTGGGATTTACCGTATCTAATAAGGGTATAAAAACTTGCCGAGAGAAGACAAAGGATATTGTCAATTATGAGGTTCCTAAAACACTTCGAAGCCTGTGATCATTTCTCGGCCTATCAGGATATTATAGACGATTTGTAAGGGACTATGCCCACATTGTAAAACCCCTCACGAAATATTTACGGGGGGAGAACGGTAATGTAACTGCAAGGCAATCAAAAAATATAAATATTAAATTGGACGACGAAGCCATAGGTGCTTTCAGAAAAATTAAAAACATCCTAGCTTCCGAGGATGTGCTTCTCTTGTATCCTGACTATGAAAAGCCGTTTGATTTGACCACCGACGCATCGTCACATGCCCTTGGAGCTGTACTTTCACAAAATAACAGGCCCATTACTATGATTTCGAGAACATTATCCAAAACGGAAGAGAGCTACGCCACCAATGAGCGCGAACTGCTAGCTATAGTTTGGTCTTTGCAGAAACTCTGAAATTACCTATACGGTGTTAAAAATCTGAATATTTTCACAGACCATCAACCATTAACATTCGCGATATCTGATAAAAATCCGAATGCAAAAATGAAGAGGTGGAGAGCTTTCATAGAGGAATTTTCCCCGACATTTTTTTACAAACCAGGAAAGGAAAATTACGTTGCGGATGCCCTCTCTAGGCAATATTTAAATGAATTGGAAACAGCATCTGATTGTGGAACTGTGCACAGTGAAGAATCAGTGACGAAGACCATTCGAACTGTACAAAACCCATTAAACTGTTTCAGAAACCAGTTAATCATAAATGAAGGAAAACATACGGATAAGATAACCAAAATAATTTTTAAATCTAGGATTAGACATTCTATTACGTTTAAAATCATAGACGATCTTTTCGAAATACTTAAGCGGACCATTAATCCCAATGTTGTTAATGCCATACACTGCGATCTTTCAATTTTAGCGCAAATTCAAGACAGATTAGTGAAAGAATTTCCATCTGTAAAATTTGTCCACACGGAGAAATTTGTAACGGACATTTTTAACCAGAATGACCAAAGAGAAATCCTAGTAACTGAGCACAATCGAGCTCATCGATCTGTACAGGAAAATATGCAACAAGTCCTCAACGACTATTACTTCCCTGAACTTAGGAAGATGCTCAAGGAAATCGTTTCAAGTTGTAAGATATGCCGTGCGGCAAAATATCAGAGGCATCCATTAAAAGAAGAAATAAGTAAAACTCCAATACCATCTTACCCCGGTGAAATCCTCCATATAGACATTTATTCAACAGACAAACTACATTTTTTAACTTGCATAGATAAATTTTCAAAATTTGCAATTGTCACGCCAATAGGGTCTCGTGCTATAATAGACGTAAAAGTACCCCTTTTGACTATTCTCAATATTTATAAAAATACAAAAACAATAGTATGCGATAACGAAAGATCTCTAAATTCGGAAACAATTAAATCATTACTCAGAGATCACTTCAATACAAGCATCTTTTCAACACCACCATTTCATAGCACAACTAATGGACAAGTGGAAAGATTCCACAACACTTTAACAGAAATAGCTAGATGTATTAAATTGCAAAAAAATATTAACGATAGTACAGAGCTAATACTCCTTGCCACTACTGAATACAATAGAACCGTTCATTCGGTTACGAAGCGTAAGCCCATTGACATCATTCACTCGATGTCACCCGCGTTAAGAAATGACATTAAAAACAAACTAGAACAAACACAAGATATGAATTTAAATTATCATAATAGGAAAAAGCAGGTTCGAATATTTAAACCTGGTGATAAGGTATTTGTACGTACTAACAAACGAATAGGAAATAAGTTTTCAAAACTTTTTGTTGAAAAGGTAGTGCAGAAAGATTTAGGGACTGTGGTTCTGATAGACAATAGACAAGTACATAAAGATAATATAAGATAATTCTTTTTCCTAGGCTCCTACAATTAATCTTAGTGCATTCTGCATACTGTAAGCTCCTGGACTACACACAGGCTCGTTTTATACCTATCCATGATGGAAAAGTGGCCATTTACGACGACTTCGGCTATCTCACGCACTGTACCAATCTAACAGAGTACGAACTTCTGGCTTACCAGACACTTAAATTCATACCCCTGTTTACTAAAACGGAATTCAAAAATGCAATACAGGTTGACGTAGATCAAATATTACATCTTTTGAGCACACTTAGGATTCACCATCGTCATGCACGAAGCATTAACTTTTTAGGAACGGCTTTGAAGTATATTGCCGATAATCCTGACTTTGATGATTTTAACGACGTGAAAATTAGGGAGGAGGCCCTTATCGAAGCGAACGAGCGTCAAATTGTAATAAACACGGAGTTGCAGGAGAAAATTAACCAACTAACCAGAACAGTGAATAAACTTATAGGCAATACTAAAGAAATTAAAACTGATTCGGAAAACTTATTCGAAATAATTGCAAGTAGGAATAAGGCTATCATAACTGACTTAGATAACATAATTTACTCTATTATGTTGGGCAAAGTAAATGTTGTAAATCCCATAATATTAGATGACAAAGAAATAGAATCCATAATCAGAGCGGAACACTTCACCAATGTTAGCATAAGTGAAATTATGAATAACTCTATACTAAAAATAATGTCAAATAACGATTTACTATTCTTTTTTATAAAATATCCAAAAATTCGATTAGTATGTAACAAAATTAAGTTATTTCCTGTAATACACGTAGATAGAATAATAGTTTTAGAAACAAATGATGTTGCGGAATGTGAAAACACTTATATGCCCCTAAGGAATTGTAAACAACCAACGTTCTTATCGTTTTGTGAAATAAACCCCAATACGACATGTGTGCAGCAACTACTGAACAACAATACGGCCTTATGCAAGACATCCCCAGCATCCCTGATTGATCCAATTAATGTTGTTAAAGATGGACTTGTAATCATCAATAACCAAATCGCAAAAGTTCAGGAAGGGAACAACGAAACTATTACTGTGAATGGAACCTACTTGTTAGTATTCGGAGAGAAAACAACCGTCAACGACAAGACTTACATCAACAAGAAGAAAATACCTCATTCGAACCCAGAACCTCCTAGGGCACAAATGATTAATATTTCAGAACACCTCATAACGCTATCTTTACCCTACCTCAACGAGGTTCATCTAAGGAATTTGGGTCACATCGCCACCATAAAACAAGAACTCAGAGCACAAAAAATACAGTGGCTTGTTATATTTGCCCTTGCAATTGGCATAATTTGTACAGGATTCTTAACATCAAGGCTACGAAAGAAGTTCAAGGAAACAAATGAGAGCAACAATAAAACTGTAGTTAATGCTGTTAATGTCATGGAGATTAATAAAGAGGCGTTAGTACACGACATCCTCAAAAACTTGCGCAAAGCTGAGGACAGCTTAGTTTAAAGAGGGGAGTAGTTATAAGACATAAGTGTCAACGTTCGTACTTTTAAGTCATTGCACTTCCTAAACCCAATCCAATTCCAATTACCTTTCGCAACGCTAGCATTTCCTGTACGTTCACCCCACACACAACACAGCCGATACCACACATCCAACACTCACCCAGTACCTCAATACAGAACACTCACCTCACACAACGCACTCATATTTCACGTATCCCAATATCAGCACTTCCTCCATGCCCGAGCACAATAGTTCGTAAGCATTTTGTTATTGTTAAGGAAGGTTAAGTTCAGTTTGAATGAAAAAAATAAATTCAGTCTTTCAAGATCACCATAGGTGATAAGACACATTTGTTTAATTTATATACATATATATAATATAAAAATATTGAGAAAATAATCAGATTTTCCATGAAAAAAATAGGTAAAAGAGCAGAAAAAGTTATATGAAAAGAAGAAACTAGTAAAAATCACAGGAAAAAGTCGGTTAAAGATCAAAAACGTTCATAGTAGTTCAGGAAATGCGGGTTTCAGCGCAGTATATATATATATAATATAAAAATATTGAGAAAATAATCAGAATTTCCATGAAAAAAGTAGGTAAAAGAGCAGAAAAAGTTATATGAAAAGAAGAAACTAGTAAAAATCACAGGAAAAAGTCGGTTAAAGATCAAAAACTTTCATAGTAGTTCAGGAAATGCGGGTTTAAGCGCAGTATATATTTAAAAATAGCAGTATAATATAAAAATATTTTGAGAAAATAATCAGATTTTCTATGAAAAAAGTAGGTAAAAGAGCAGAAAAAGTTATATGAAAAGAAGAAACTAGTAAAAATCACAGGAAAAAGTTGGTTAAAGATGAAAAACGTTCATAGTAGTTCAGGAAATGCGGGTTTAGCGCAGTATATATATATATATATATATATGTAATATAAAAATATTGAGAAAATAATCAGATTTTCCATGAAAAAAATAGGTAAAAGAGCAGAAAAAGTTATATGAAAAGAAGAAACTAGTAAAAATCACAGGAAAAAGTCGGTTAAAGATCAAAAACTTTCATAGTAGTTCAGGAAATGCGGGTTTCAGCGCAGTATATTGTTATGCAGTCAGCAAGATAACAGGAAAGCGCACCAGACATTAGGTCAGCGAAATTGATGTAAAACATATTTTTCATTCTCATTCCCACATTTTGTAATAGTGCTTGATCAGCAACAATAAATGCATAAATTAAGGTAGCGATAAGAAATCGAGTTGAATTGAATGTTGTAAGTGACAGGCGAATGTCGAATCGTTGTACTACTGTAATCATATAATTAATATCTTGAATAAATAAATGTAATTGAACAAATAGTTGAAGTTCTCATTTTATTTGGAAAATCGCGGTGTGCATTATTCTTTGTTTTGCGGTTCTAATAGTCGTGCGTTATTGGGCATTCTGTTTGCCAATCTAATTGTTGCGTGTTATTGGATAATTCATCGTGTGAAGCTGTTTATTCATCCGCATAGATTCTCTCCATCTCCGACGGTAATACCAGTAGTCAAGGACCCGACTAAACACTGGCCTGACGAGCGACTTTGTATTCTTTTTTATTGTGCGTTCCTGACCTTCAGGCATAACACAAAATTGGTGGCAGCGGTGGGATTCAACAAAGTCACAAGAGGAATAACGAAAGATGAAGACGATCGTTTTATTGTAAGTGAATTAACTTTGTTTTCTTTGTAAAGTGAATGTTTCATATATATTCAAGAGTTTATTAAGCAATTATATACGACTGTGCCTAAAGTGTATTCATGTTCTCAAGATTTCGCGGTTCGGTTATTGCGTTAGACAAAAACGGTCATAGAAAAGAAGAAGACAATTCCGATAGTTCTAATAGTTCAGATAGTTCAGACATCGAGTTAAATATTGTTGTTGAAGAGTCCGTGGGAAACAGTTCAGATAGTAGTCCTAGGCAAAATATACCAAAAATGACAGAAGTTCCAATCACCGTCCTTACTTCATTTGTTCCAACCTTCAATGGTACTGGCGAGGAAGTTTTTAACTTCATCGACTCGTGCAACGATGCCATCGAATTGGCATCTGAAGCACAGAGACATATTCTGTTTAAATTCATCAAAACAAAAGTCCGCGGCAATGCTACGACAATTTTGATGAATAAAGAGATAGATAATTGGGAAGCGTTAAAAAACGAATTAATAGCAGTTTTTCGAGAACCGCATAGCGCTCTCCAGTTGCATCGTGAATTCTATTAAACAAAATAAAGAAGAATCTGTAGTGCATTACTTACAAAGGGTCGAAACCCTCCAAAGGCGTCTTCTGCAGACAAAACTTTCAGAGTATATCCAAAATGAAACATTAACAATTTTCATTAACGGATTGCATGAACGACTCTCCACGTATGTTATTACACAACGGCCTAAGACCCTATCCGAGGCCAGTAAATATGCATGTGAGGAAGAGCAGCGTATTATTCTTTTTAGAAGTAATATACAAAAAGATTATACAAACAAAAACCTTGCCAAAATAAATTATCAAGAGAAACGTTGCTATAACTGTGGTAAACAGGGACATATCGCGAAGTTCTGCAGGTTACCAAAAAAGAATAAAACCGAGGCAGATAGTTCAGTTAATGGACACCAAGCTGGACCGAGTACCAGTGGATATAATAGTAGTAATGGCAACAAAAACTTCAAACCGAAAAATTTTCGGTAAGCTGTATGGTTAATGAGGCACCCGTACAGCTTAGGTCCTTGGATAACTCCGAAAGTCCTCACGTATTAGTGGTTATTAACGACGAAAAGAAAAAGCTGATAATAGATACAGGGGCAGAGGTGTCTCTGATTAAAGCTAACTGCGTTTATGAGGAAGACGTTGATGATGGGAAAAGCATAAAATTCAGTGGAATAGGTTGTAAATTGCGTAACACGCTAGGTGAAACTGAAACAAAAGTTAGATTTGTTCCCTTAGTGGGAAAGTCTAGAGCTACAACGATCAAGTTTCAAGTTATTGAAAACGATTTGTTGGGAGATTATGACGGTTTAATCGGAAACCATTTCCTACGAGAAGGTGGTTTCACAATTAATTATGAAGAAAATGTTATCAGCGGAAAGCTTGGCGAAATACCTCTAAGGTATTTAAATGAAGAAAATATAATAAACGCAAGATCAGAAGTCTTTAGAATAGTAGAGGTTAACAAAAATCTAAATGAAGAAATTGTAATACATCAACAGGAAATTACCGGAGGTGTTATAATACTGAACTGTGTAACCCTCAATAACGAAGGAAGATGTCTAATCTCGATAACGAACACTACAGATAAGCCATTCAATTTAAAAAATATAAGAGTTGTTGGAACTAATTTGGATGAGTTTGAAATAGCAAGAAAGAAACGATGTTATACTGTGTCGAGTAATATTCGTACAGATCACTTAAACAAAGAAGAAAAAGAAAGCCTTTTAGGAATCGTGAATAAGTTCAGTGATGTATTTAGTATTGAAAATGAAAAATTATCCAAAACATCGGTAGTAAAGCATAAGATTAGGACAAGTAGTGGCTCTGAGCCAATATTTACCAAAAGCTATAGATACCCGAAGGTTCATGAAGAGGAAGTTCGTGAGCAGATTCGGAAGCTAAAAGAAGATGGAATTATCCGGGATAGTAGCTCTCCTTGGAGCTCACCCTTGTGGATAGTCCCGAAAAAAGCCGATGCAAGTGGAAAGAAAAAGTGGCGTATGGTAATTGACTACCGTAAGCTAAACGAGCTTACGATAGCAGATAATTACCCCTTGCCGAATATTACAGAAATATTGGACCAACTGGGAAAAGCGAAGTATTTCTCAACGTTAGATTTAACTTCCGGGTTTCACCTGATTCCCATGGAAGAAGCTGATATGGAGAAAACGGCTTTCAGCACTCCATACGGTCATTTTGAATATACCAGAATGCAGTTTGGATTGAGGAATGCTCCAGCCTGCTTTCAAAGGCTTATGAACACTGTTCTGGCAGGTCTTCAGGGAATCAAGTGTTTCGTCTACTTAGACGACATTGTTGTATATGGCCAAAATTTAAAAGAGCACAACGAAAAACTGTGCGAAGTTTTTCAGCAACTTAGAAAAGCAAACCTAAAGTTACAGCCCGACAAGTGCGAGTTTCTAAGAAAAGAAGTCTCCTACTTAGGGCATGTCATAACAGATAACGGAGTCAAACCAGACGCAAAGAAAATTGAAAGTATTGTGCAGATGGAAGCACCAAGAAATCCTAAAGGTATCAAGTCATTCCTTGGAATGATAGGATACTACAGGAAGTTTATAAAGAACTTCAGCCATATCGCAGAACCACTAAATCGTCTTCTTAAAAAAGATATTGAGTTTATGTGGGGCAATGAGCAACAGCTAGCGATTGAAAAGTTGAAAGAAACTATAACTACTCATCCTATCCTACAATACCCAGATTTTAACAAAGCCTTTATCATTACAACGGATGCTTCCAATCGTGGTATTGGTGCGGTGCTAAGTCAAGAGCATAACGGCAAAGACTTGCCGATACATTTTGCTAGCCGCACTCTGAACAAAGCCGAGGCAAACTATAGCACCACAGAAAAGGAATGCTTGGCTATTGTTTGGGCCACCAAACAATTTAGGCCTTATATCTATGGGACAAAGTTTATCATCAGAACAGACCATAGGCCGCTCACATGGCTTTTCCAAGAAAAAGACCCGGGTAGCCGACTTGTAAGATGGCGACTTAAACTCGAGGAATTTGATTACGTTATTAATTACAAAAAAGGAAAAGAAAACGTAGTAGCAGATGAGCTAAGTAGAAACGTTAGAATCACCGAAAAAGAAAAGGAAGAGACATGGCAGGATTTAATGAATCTAATAGAAGAAGAGGGTTTTGAAATAGACAGCGATACAAGACAGAATACAGAAAATGCTGGAAGAGATGAAAATATAATTTCCAATAATTCAAGATTACAAGAAGAAAACATTGGAAATAATATGGAAGATAATACCACGGAAATAGAAATTGACGCAAACTCTAAAAAAAAAAACGAATTCTAGCGATGACGAAGAAAAAGGCACGGATGGTAAAGAAGAGGTATTTGATCCCGAAAGAAGACTAGCTATAATGAAAGAGTATCATCAAGGGCTTATAGGAGGTCATACGGGACAAAAAGCAACATATGCCAAAATAAGGAAAAAGTTCAAATGGAAAGGTATGCAAAAGCACATTGAAGATTTCGTTAGAAGATGTCCGCAATGTCAAACTGAGAAAGTAAACAGAGCGCCTACAAGAAACCCAATGAAAGTAGTTAGCTCAGCCGATAGGGCTTTACAAAAAATTATGATTGACGTCATCGGGCCAATGCAAGAAACATCTGATGGGTTCAAATTCGGTTTAACAATACAGGATGATCTTTCTAAATTCATCAAGTTCGTACCATTAAAAGGAAAGATATGCAAACAGTAGCTCGCGCAATCATGGAAGACTGGGTTATGAACTTTGGAATGCCAACGATAATCCTATCAGATAATGGCACAGAGTTTTGTAATGGTCTTTTTGAAGAATTTTGCAAATTGTTGGGAATACAACACATAACGACCAGTGTTGGTTACCCGCAAGCAAATGGAAGCGTGGAGCGAGCCCATTGTAGATTATTAGAGTATCTGAAGGCAACAGGTAAAGAACTAGATCGGGAGAAAGACTGGCATAAGCGTTTGCCATACGCAGGGTTTTGCTACAATACCACCATTCACAACACAACGGGTTACACACCGTATGAGGTAGTCTTCGGTTTGGAAGCAAACAAACCTAGCGAAGTAGACATAACGGAAGAAAAATCGCTTTATGATTATGTCGACGAACTTAAAGCAAATCTTTTCGATATACAAGAGAATGTTAAAGAAAATACAAAATATTGTAGGGAAAAATCAAAAGTTAGATATGATAAAAAAATAGGTAAGAACATAGAATATAAGATTGTTCAAAAGGTATTAGTTAGAAATGAAAGAAAAGGGAAACTAAGAAGTCAGTACAAGGGACCATTTAAAATATTAGAGGTTAACGAGAATAATTTAGTCTTACAAATGAATAATAAAAAGCAGAAATTTAACAAAGCTAACGTTAAGCCATATATTTCAGGTTCTTATTCACCATGCAGGCAATCACCAAGGCAAAGTTGTGGGTAAAAGACCTACAGAATAACACTGGAATATATTTCAATTATTTAGGAGAAGCGAAGGAAATTAGTGATAGAATAGCATTTGTTATAGAATTAGATATCAATGGATTAGATCATGCAAGTCTTAACATTAGAAATATGATCAATACGATGGATAGCTTTGTTTAGAATCAAAAACAGAATGTAAAGAGTTTCAGAGAACAGCCAAAAGAGAAATCACAAAAATTGATAGTAGAATCAGGATTATTTCAGGAATTATAGGAAATCCAAAAAGGCAAATACGTGGACTGATTAATGCAATAGGATCAGGGTTTAAAGTCCTCTTCGGTACAATGGACAACGAAAACGCGGAATACTACTATAATGCCATTCAGAATATAGATAATAACGAACAACGAATTAAAAGTGGTATGGAAGAAAATGTGAGGATACTTAGTCATTTAAATAGACAAATCATAGAAAATGTTAAAAATTCGAATGTAACTATTAATAAAATCAATCAAATAGTAAACGAAATTAATAAAGTTGATGCGTTGGGTAGAAATTTAAATAAAACTATTTTGATTGAATCATACTATGAGAATATATCTAGCAAAATAAATTTTAAAATGTTACAATTAGAAATAGAAATAGAACAAATAATAGACAGCCTCTTATTCATACAAGCAGGGATATTACATCCTCGGATTATAGAGCCTACTGATCTACTAAACGAACTTAGAAATTTAAAGAATGACAAAATACTAGCAGTAGAACCAAGCATGGAAAATTACGCCGAAATTTTGAGAACACCGAAACTAAATGCTTTTGCTTAAAATCAAAAAATCATTGTTATTATTAATATTCCGACAGTAACGAAAGAAATGTTTGATATATATGAAACAATTGCTATCCCAAAAATAGTTGAAAATGGAGTTGTAATTTTAGAAGTAAGAAATAAATTTTTAATTATAAATAAAAATAAAGAAGATTACGCATTGAAAGAAAATTTGGAGGATTGTAATAGCTATAACAAAATCTTAGTATGTAAACCACAACTTCTTAGAAGTACAGTAAGTGACTCCAATTGTGAGATAAATTTGTTCATGAGAAATAGAGCTGAAAAATGTAATGCCAAAATTATAAACTCTAATGTAGAAATATTTCATAAGTTAAGAGAAAATTCATATTTGTATAGTGTTTCGGAGAAAACTCAATACGAATGTAAATGTAAAAACGAAACAGATGTGGGAAAACTAGTTGGCACTGGTATAATCCAAGTAAATAACAACTGCATTTTCGAGACCTACGATATGACAATAAAAACAATGGGTACTGAAACGGAAATTGCGGTCAAGGACAAGCACTCCTATGGCGAATTAGAAGACTGCTGCATAAACGTTAAGTTGAGAGAAATCGTGATCAACCAAGAACCGATGTCGAAGATTACTGCAAAAGACGTCCATGAGCTGCAAGATCTGTCGATGGAGATCCAGAACCACAAAAACTTTTGGTCGAAAACCTTAGAAAAGATTCCAGAACGATCACAGGGGATCCTAATTTCGTTTTTTGGAATTGTAAGCCTACTAGCGATTGCATTCACCATCTGGAAATTTTGCTTTGGATCAGGCAGGACAACGATTACGCTCTTCAATAGATGTTTCAACAGAAGAAACAGAGTAAGACCAGAAGTAACATTGAGCGTGACTTCAACTCCAACGCAATCAGTGGAATCAATCGAGATGAATTCACCGAAGTCTAATCTAAGAATTAAGTATCCTTATGACTAAAAGGGGGGACGTGTTATGTAGTCAGCAAGATAACAGGAAAGCGCACCAGACATTAGGTCAGCGAAATTGATGTAAAACATATTTTTCATTCTCATTCCCACATTTTGTAATAGTGCTTGATCAGCAACAATAAATGCATAAATTAAGGTAGCGATAAGAAATCGAGTTGAATTGAATGTTGTAAGTGACAGGCGAATGTCGAATCGTTGTACTACTGTAATCATATAATTAATATCTTGAATAAATAAATGTAATTGAACAAATAGTTGAAGTTCTCATTTTATTTGGAAAATCGCGGTGTGCATTATTCTTTGTTTTGCGGTTCTAATAGTCGTGCGTTATTGGGCATTCTGTTTGCCAATCTAATTGTTGCGTGTTATTGGATAATTCATCGTGTGAAGCTGTTTATTCATCCGCATAGATTCTCTCCATCTCCGACGGTAATACCAGTAGTCAAGG
>CAKAIZ010000425.1:0-10000 GCA_916610145.1 Eristalis arbustorum | reverse complement strand
AATTCACAGAAAAAAGTCGGTTAAAGATCAAAAACTTTCATAGTAGTTCAGGAAATGCGGGTTTCAGCGCAGTATATATATATAATATAAAAATATTGAGAAAATAATCAGATTTTCCCATGAAAAAAGTAGGTAATAGAGCAGAAAAAGTTATACGAAAAGAAGAAACTAGTAAAAATCACAGGAAAAAGTCAGTTAAAGATCAAAACTTGCATAGTAGTTCAGGAAATGCGGGTTTCAGCGCAGTATATATATATATAATATAAAAATATTGAGAAAATAATCAGATTTTCCATGAAAAAAGTTGGTAAAAGAGCAGAAATGGTTATATGAAAAGAAGAAACTAGTAAAAATCACAGGAAAAAGTCGGTTAAAGATCAAAAACTTTCATAGTAGTTCAGGAAATGCGGGTTTAAGCGCAGTATATATATAAAAATAGCAGTATAATATAAAATATTGAGAAAATAATCAGATTTTCTATGAAAAAAGTAGGTAAAAGAGCAGAAAAAGTTATATGAAAAGAAGAACATACTAAAAATCACAGGAAAAAGTCGGTTAAAGATCAAAAACGTTCATAGTAGTTCAGGAAATGCGGGTTTAAGCGCAGTATATATATAAAAATAGCAGTATAATATAAAAATAATGAGAAAATAATAAGATTTTCATGAAAAAAGTAGGTAAACGAGCAGAAAAAGTTATATGAAAAGAAGAAACTAGTAAAAATCACAGGAAAAAGTCGGTTAAGATCAAAAACTTTCATAGTAGTTCAGGAAATGCGGGTTTAAGCGCAGTATATATATAAAAATAGCAGTAAAATATAAAAATATTGAGAAAATAATCAGATTTTCCATGAAAAAAGTAGGTAAAAGAGCAGAAAAAGTATATGAAAGAAGAAACTAGTAAAAATCACAGGAAAAAGTCGGTTAAAGATCAAAAACTTTCATAGTAGTTCAGGAAATGCGGGTTTCAGCCCAGTATATATATATAATATAAAATATTGAGAAAATAATAAGATTTTCCATGAAAAAAGTAGGTAAAAGAGCAGAAAAAGTTATATGAAAAGAAGAAACTAGTAAAAATCACAGGAAAAAGTCGGTTAAAGATCAAAAACTTTCATAGTAGTTCAGGAAATGCGGTTTCAGCGCAGTATATATATATATATATATATAATATAAAAATATTGAGAAAATAATCAGATTTTCCATGAAAAAAGTAGGTAATTGAGCAGAAAAAGTTATACGAAAAGAAGAAACTAGTAAAAATCACAGGAAAAAGTCAGTTAAAGATCAAAAACTTGCATAGTAGTTCAGGAAATGCGGGTTTCAGCGCAGTATATATATATATATAATATAAAAATATTGAGAAAATAATCAGACTTTCCATGAAAAAAGTTGGTAAAAGAACAGAAAAGGTTATATGAAAAGAAGAAACTAGTAAAAATCACAGGAAAAAGTCGGTTAAAGATCAAAAACTTTCATAGTAGTTCAGGAAATGCGGGTTTCAGCGCAGTATATATATATATATAATATAAAAAATATTGAGAAAATAATCAGATTTTCTCATGAAAAAAGTTGGTAAAAGAGCAGAAAAGGTTATATGAAAAGAAGAAACTAGTAAAAATCACAGGAAAAAGTCGGTTTAAGATCAAAAACGTTCATAGTAGTTCAGGAAATGCGGGCTTAAGCGCAGTATATATATAAAAATAGCAGTATAATATAAAAATATTGAGAAAATAATCAGATTTTCCATGAAAAAAGTAGGTAAAAGAGCAGAAAAAGTTATATGAAAAGAAGAAACTAGTAAAAATCACAGAAAAAGTCGGTTAAAGATCAAAACCGTTCATAGTAGTTCAGGAAATGCGGGTTTAAGCGCAGTATATATATATAAAAAATAGCAGTATAATATAAAAATATTGAGAAAATAATCAGATTTTCCATGAAAAAAGCTAGGTAAAAGAGCAGAAAAAGTTATATGAAAAGAAGAAACTAGTAAAAATCACAGGAAAAAGTCGGTTAAAGATCAAAAACGTTCATAGTAGTTCAGGAAATGCGGGTTTAGCGCTGTATATATATATATATATATAATATAAAAATATTGAGAAAATAATCAGATTTTCCATGAAAAAAGTAGGTAAAGAGCAGAAAAAGTTATATGAAAAGAAGAAACTAGTAAAAATCACAGGAAAAAGTTGGTTAAAGATGAAAAACTTTCATAGTAGTTCAGGAAATGCGGGCTTAGCTCAGTATATATATATATATAAAAGTAAAAATCACAGGAAAAAGTCGGTTAAAGATCAAAAACGTTCATAGTAGTTCAGGAAATGCGGGTTTAGCGCAGTATATATATATATATATATATATAAAAATATTGAGAAAATAATCAGATTTTCCATGAAAAAAGTAGGTAAAAGAGCAGAAAAAGTTATAAGAAAAGAAGAAACTAGTAAAAATCACAGGAAAAAAGTCGGTTAAAGATCAAAACTTTCATAGTAGTTCAGGAAATGCGGGTTTAAGCGCAGTATATATATAAAAATAGCAGTAAAATATAAAAATATTGAGAAAATAATCAGATTTTCCATGAAAAAAGTAGGTAAAAGAGCAGAAAAAGTTATATGAAAAAGAAGAAACTAGTAAAATTCACAGAAAAAAAGTCGGTAAAGATCAAAAACTTTCATAGTAGTTCAGGAAATGCGGGTTTCAGCGCAGTATATATATATATAATATAAAAATATTGAGAAAATAATCAGATTTTCCATGAAAAAAGTAGGTAATAGAGCAGAAAAAGTTATACGAAAAGAAGAAACTAGTAAAAAATCACAGGAAAAAGTCAGTTAAAGATCAAAAACTTGCATAGTAGTTCAGGAAATGCGGGTTTCAGCGCAGTATATATATATATATAATATAAAAATATTGAGAAAATAATCAGATTTTCCATGAAAAAAGTTGGTAAAAGAGCAGAAAAGGTTATATGAAAAGAAGAAACTAGTAAAAATCACAGGAAAAAGTCGGTTAAAGATCAAAAACTTTCATAGTAGTTCAGGAAATGCGGGTTTAAGCGCAGTATATATATAAAAATAGCAGTATAATATAAAAATATTGAGAAAATAATCAGATTTTCTATTGAAAAAAGTAGGTAAAAGAGCAGAAAAAGTTATATGAAAAGAAGAACATACTAATCACAGGAAAAAGTCGGTTAAGATCAAAAACGTTCATAGTAGTTCAGGAAATGCGGGTTTAAGCGCAGTATATATATAAAATAGCAGTATAATATAAAAATATTGAGAAAATAATAAGATTTTCCATGAAAAAAGTAGTAAAAGAGCAGAAAAAGTTATATGAAAAGAAGAAACTAGTAAAAATCACAGGAAAAAGTCGGTTAAAGATCAAAAACTTTCATAGTAGTTCAGGGAAATGCGGGTTTCAGCGCAGTATATATATATATATATATATAATATAAAAATATTGAGAAAATAATCAGATTTTCCATGAAAAAAGTAGGTAATAGAGCAGAAAAAGTTATACGAAAAGAAGAAACTAGTAAAAATCACAGGAAAAAGTCAGTTAAAGATCAAAAACTTGCCATAGTAGTTCAGGAAATGCGGGTTTCAGCGCAGTATATATATATATATAATATAAAAATATTGAGAAAATAATCAGATTTTCCATGAAAAAAGTTGGTCAAAGAGCAGAAAAGGTTATATGAAAAGAAGAAACTAGTAAAAATCACAGGAAAAAAGTCGGTTAAAGATGAAAAACTTTCATAGTAGTTCAGGAAATGCGGGTTTAGCGCAGTATATATATAAAAATAGCAGTATAATATATAAATATTGAGAAAATAATCAGATTTTCTATGAAAAAAGTAGGTAAAAGAGCAGAAAAAGTTATATGAAAAGAAGAAACTAGTAAAATTCACAGAAAAAAAGTCGGTTAAAGATCAAAAACTTTCATAGTAGTTCAGGAAATGCGGGTTTCAGCGCAGTATATATATATAATATAAAAATATTGAGAAAATAATCAGATTTTCCATGAAAAAAAGTAGGTAATAGAGCAGAAAAAGTTATACGAAAAGAAGAAACTAGTAAAAATCACAGGAAAAAGTCAGTTAAAGATCAAAAACTTGCATAGTAGTTCAGGAAATGCGGGTTTCAGCGCAGTATATATATATATATAATATAAAAATATTGAGAAAATAATCAGATTTTCCATGAAAAAAGTTGGTAAAAGAGCAGAAAAGGTTATATGAAAAGAAGAAACTCGTAAAATCACAGGAAAAAGTCGGTTAAAGATCAAAAACGTTCATAGTAGTTCAGGAAATGCGGGTTTAAGCGCAGTATATATATAAAAATAAGCAGTATAATATAAAAATATGAGAAAATAATAAGATTTTCCATGAAAAAAGTAGGTAAAAGAGCAGAAAAAGGTATATGAAAAGAAGAAACTAGTAAAAATCACAGGAAAAAGTCGGTTAAAGATCAAAAACTTTCATAGTAGTTCAGGAAATGCGGTTTTCAGCGCAGTATATATATATATATATATATATATATGTAATATAAAAATATTGAGAAAATAATCAGATTTTCCATGAAAAAAGTAGGTAAAAGAGCAGAAAAAGTTATATGAAAAGAAGAAACTAGTAAAATTCACAGAAAAAAGTCGGTTAAAGATCAAAAACTTTCATAGTAGTTCAGGAAATGCGGGTTTAAGCGCAGTATATATTTAAAAATAGCAGTATAATATAAAAATATTTTGAGAAAATAATCAGATTTTCTATGAAAAAAGTAGGTAAAAGAGCAGAAAAAGTTATATGAAAAGAAGAAACTAGTAAAAATCACAGGAAAAAGTTGGTTAAAGATGAAAAACTTTCATAGTAGTTCAGGAAATGCGGGCTTGGCTCAGTATATATATATATATATAAAAGTAAAAATCACAGGAAAAAGTCGGTTAAAGATCAAAAACGTTCATAGTAGTTCAGGAAATGCGGGTTTAGCGCAGTATATATATATATATATATATATAATATAAAAATATTGAGAAAATAATCAGATTTTCCATGAAAAAAGTAGAGTAAAAGAGCAGAAAAAGTTATAAGAAAAGAAAGAAACTAGTAAAATCACAGGAAAAGTCGGTTAAAGATCAAAAAACTTTCATAGTAGTTCAGGAAATGCGGGTTTAAGCGCAGTATATATATAAAAATAGCAGTAAAATATAAAAATATTGAGAAAATAATCAGATTTTCCATGAAAAAAGTAGGTAAAAGAGCAGAAAAAGTTATATGAAAAGAAGAAACTAGTAAAATTCACAGAAAAAAGTCGGTTAAAGATCAAAAACTTTCATAGTAGTTCAGGAAATGCGGGTTTCAGCGCAGTATATATATATATACTATAAAAATATTGAGAAAATAATCAGATTTTCCATGAAAAAAGTAGGTAATAGAGCAGAAAAAGTTATACGAAAAGAAGAAACTAGTAAAAATCACAGGAAAAAGTCAGTTAAAGATCAAAAACTTGCATAGTAGTTCAGGAAATGCGGGTTTCAGCGCAGTATATATATATATATAATATAAAAATATTGAGAAAATAATCAGATTTTCCATGAAAAAAGTTGGTAAAGAGCAGAAAAGGTTATATGAAAAGAAGAAACTAGTAAAAATCACAGGAAAAAGTCGGTTAAAGATCAAAAACTTTCATAGTAGTTCAGGAAATGCGGGTTTAAGCGCAGTATATATATAAAAATAGCAGTATAATTTAAAAATATTGAGAAAATAATCAGATTTTCTATGAAAAAAGTAGGTAAAAGAGCAGAAAAAGTTATATGAAAAGAAGAACATACTAATCACAGGAAAAAGTCGGTTAAAGATCAAAAACGTTCATAGTAGTTCAGGAAATGCGGGTTTAAGCGCAGTATATATATAAAAATAGCAGTATAATATAAAAATATTGAGAAAATAATCAGATTTTCCATGAAAAAAGTAGGTAATAGAGCAGAAAAAGTTATACGAAAAGAAGAAACTAGTAAAAATCACAGGAAAAAGTCAGTTAAAGATCAAAAACTTGCATAGTAGTTCAGGAAATGCGGGTTTCAGCGCAGTATATATATATATATAATATAAAAAATATTGAGAAAATAATCAGATTTTCCATGAAAAAAGTTGGTAAAAGAGCAGAAAGGTTATATAAAAGAAGAAACTAGTAAAAATCACAGGAAAAAGTCGGTTAAAGATCAAAAACTTTCATAGTAGTTCAGGAAATGCGGGTTTCAGCGCAGTATATATATATATATATATAATATAAAAATATTGAGAAAATAATCAGATTTTCCATGAAAAAAGTAACGTAATAGAGCAGAAAAAGTTAATACGAAAAGAAGAAAACTAGTAAAAATCACAGGAAAAAGTCAGTTAAAGATCAAAAACTTGCATAGTAGTTCAGGAAATGCGGGTTTCAGCGCAGTATATATATATATATAATATAAAAATATTGAGAAAATAATCAGATTTTCCATGAAAAAAGTTGGTAAAAGAGCAGAAAAGGTTATATGAAAAGAAGAAACTAGTAAAAATCACAGGAAAAAGTCGGTTAAAGATGAAAAACTTTCATAGTAGTTCAGGAAATGCGGGTTTAGCGCAGTATATATATAAAAATAGCAGTATAATATATAAATATTGAGAAAATAATCAGATTTTCTATGAAAAAAGTAGGTAAAAGAGCAGAAAAAGTTATATGAAAAGAAGAAACTAGTAAAATTCACAGAAAAAAGTCGGTTAAAGATCAAAAACTTTCATAGTAGTTCAGGAAATGCGGGTTTCAGCGCAGTATATATATATAATATAAAAATATTGAGAAAATAATCAGATTTTCCATGAAAAAAGTAGGTAATAGAGCAGAAAAAGTTATACGAAAAGAAGAAACTAGTAAAAATCACAGGAAAAAGTCAGTTAAAGATCAAAAACTTGCATAGTAGTTCAGGAAATGCGGGTTTCAGCGCAGTATTTATATATATATAATATAAAAATATTGAGAAAATAATCAGATTTTCCATGAAAAAAGTTGGTAAAAGAGCAGAAAAGGTTATATGAAAAGAAGAAACTAGTAAAAATCACAGGAAAAAGTCGGTTAAAGATCAAAACGTTCATAGTAGTTCAGGAATGCGGGTTTAAGCGCAGTTATATATATAAAAATAGCAGTATAATATAAAAATATTGAGAAAATAATAAGATTTTCCATGAAAAAAGTAGGTAAAGGAGCAGAAAAAGTTATATGAAAAGAAGAAACTAGTAAAAATCACAGGAAAAAGTCGGTTAAAGATCAAAAACTTTCATAGTAGTTCAGGAAAATGCGGCTTTCAGCGCAGTATATATATATATATATATATATAATATAAAAATATTGAGAAAATAATCAGATTTTCCATGAAAAAAGTAGGTAAAAGAGCAGAAAAAGTTATATGAAAAGAAGAAACTAGTAAAATTCACAGAAAAAAGTCGGTTAAAGATCAAAAACTTTCATAGTAGTTCAGGAAATGCGGGTTTCAGCGCAGTATATATATATAATATAAAAATATTGAGAAAATAATCAGATTTTCCATGAAAAAAGTAGGTAATAGAGCAGAAAAAGTTATACGAAAAGAAGAAACTAGTAAAAATCACAGGAAAAAGTCAGTTAAAGATCAAAAACTTGCATAGTAGTTCAGGAAATGCGGGTTTCAGCGCAGTATTTATATATATATAATATAAAAATATTGAGAAAATAATCAGATTTTCCATGAAAAAAGTTGGTAAAAGAGCAGAAAAGGTTATATGAAAGAAGAAACTAGTAAAAATCACAGGAAAAAGTCGGTTAAAGATCAAAAACGTTCATAGTAGTTCAGGAAATGCGGGTTTAAGCGCAGTATATATATAAAAATAGCAGTATAATATAAAAATATTGAGAAAATAATCAGATTTTCCATGAAAAAAGTAGGTAAAAGAGCAGAAAAAGTTATATGAAAAGAAGAAACTAGTAAAATCACAGGAAAAAGTCGGTTAAAGATCAAAAACGTTCATAGTTTAAGCGCAGTATATATATAAAAATAGCAGTATAATATAAAAATATTGAGAAAATAATCAGATTTTCCATGAAAAAAGTAGGTAAAAGAGCAGAAAAAGTTATATGAAAAGAAGAAACTAGTAAAAATCACAGGAAAAAGTCGGTTAAAGATCAAAAACGTTCATAGTAGTTCAGGAAATGCGGGTTTAGCGCTGTATATATATATATATATATATATATAATATAAAAATATTGAGAAAATATTCAGATTTTCCATGAAAAAAGTAGGTAAAAGAGCAGAAAAGTTATATGAAAAGAAGAAACTAGTAAAAATCACAGGAAAAAGTTGGTAAAAGATGAAAAACTTTCATAGTAGTTCAGGAAATGCGGGCTTAGCTCAGTATATATATATATATATAAAAGTAAAAATCACAGGAAAAAGTCGGTTAGAGATCAAAAACGTTCATAGTAGTTCAGGAAATGCGGGTTTAGCGCAGTATATATATATATATATATATATATATATAATATAAAAATATTGAGAAAATAATCAGATTTTCCATGAAAAAAGTAGGTAAAAGAGCAGAAAAAGTTATACGAAAAGAAGAAACTAGTAAAAATCACAGGAAAAAGTCAGTTAAAGATCAAAAACTTGCATATAAGTTCAGGAAATGCGGGTTTCAGCGCAGTATATATATATATATATATAATAAAAAAATATTGAGAAAATAATCAGATTTTCCATGAAAAAAGTAGGTAAAAGAGCAGAAAAAGGTTTATATGAAAAGAAGAAACTAGTAAAAATCACAGGAAAAAGTCGGTTAGAGATCAAAAAACGTTCATAGTAGTTCAGGAAATGCGGGTTTAAGCGCAGTATATATATAAAAATAGCAGTATAATATAAAAATATTGAGAAAATAATCAGATTTTCCATGAAAAAATAGGTAAAAGAGCAGAAAAAGTTATATGAAAAGAAGAAACTAGTAAAAATCACAGGAAAAAGTCGGTTAAAGATCAAAAACGTTCATAGTAGTTCAGGAAATGCGGGTTTAGCGCAGTATATATATATATATATATAATATAAAAATATTGAGAAAATAATCAGATTTTCAGAAAAAGTTATATGAAAAGAAGAAACTAGTAAAAATCACAGGAAAAAGTCGGTTAAAGATCAAAAACTTTCATAGTAGTTCAGGAAATGCGGGTTTCAGCGCAGTATATATATATAAATATAATATAAAAATATTGAGAAAATAATCAGATTTTCCATGAAAAAAGTAGGTAAAAGAGCAGAAAAAGTTATATGAAAAGAAGAAACTAGTAAAAATCACAGGAAAAAGTTGGTTAAAGATGAAAAACTTTCATAGTAGTCAGGAAATGCGGGTTTAGCGCAGTATATATATATAAATAGCAGTATAATATAAAAATATGAGAAAATAATCAGATTTTCCATGAAAAAAAGTAGGTAAAGAGCAGAAAAAGTTATATGAAAAGAAGAAACTAGTAAAAATCACAGGAAAAAGTCGGTTAAAGATCAAAAACTTTCATAGTAGTTCAGGAAATGCGGGTTTCAGCGCAGTATATATATATAAATATAATATAAAAATATTGAGAAAATAATCAGATTTTCCATGAAAAAAGTAGGTAAAAGAGCAGAAAAAGTTATATGAAAAGAAGAAACTAGTAAAAATCACAGGAAAAAGTTGGTTAAAGATGAAAAACTTTCATAGTAGTTCCGGAAATGCGGGTTTAGCGCAGTATATATATAAAAATAGCAGTATAATATAAAAATATTGAGAAAATAATCAGATTTTCCATGAAAAAAAGTAGGTAAAGAGCAGAAAAAGTTATATGAAAAGAAGAAACTAGTAAAAATCACAGGAAAAAGTCGGTTAAAGATCAAAAACTTTCATAGTAGTTCAGGAAATGCGGGTTTCAGCGCAGTATATATATATAAAAATATTATATAAAAATATT
>CAKAIZ010000424.1:0-18435 GCA_916610145.1 Eristalis arbustorum | reverse complement strand
TATATATATAAAAATAGCAGTATAATATAAAAATATTGAGAAAATAATCAGACTTTCCATGAAAAATATAGGTAAAAGAGTTATATGAAAAGAAGAAACTAGTAAAAATCACAGGAAAAAGTTGGTTAAAGATCAAAAACTTTCATAGTAGTTTAGGAAATGCGGGTTTCAGCGCAGTATATATATAAAAATAGCAGTATAATATAAAAATATTGAGAAAATAATCAGATTTTCCATGAAAAATGTAGGTAAAAGAGCAGAAAAAGTTATATGAAAAGAAGAAACTAGTAAAAATCACAGGAAAAAGTTGGTTAAAGATAAAAAACTTTCATAGTAGTTAAGGAAATGCGGGTTTCGCGCAGTATATATATAAAAATAGCAGTATAATATAAAAATATTGAGAAAATAATCAGATTTTCCATGAAAAATGTAGGTAAAAGAGCAGAAAAAGTTATATGAAAAGAAGAAACTAGTAAAAATCACAGGAAAAAGTTGGTTAAAGATCAAAAACTTTCATAGTAGCTTAGGAAATGCGGGTTTCAGCGCAGTATATATATATATATATATATATATATAATATAAAAATATTGAGAAAATAATCAGATTTTCCATGAAAAATGTAGGTAAAAGAGCAGAAAAAGTTATATGAGAAGAAGAAACTAGTAAAAATCACAGAAAAAAGTTGGTTAAAGATCAAAAACTTTCATAGTAGTTTAGGAAATGCGGGTCTCAGCGCATTATATATATATATAATATAAAAATATTGAGAAAATAATCAGATTTTCCATGAAAAAAGTAAATAAAAGAGCAGAAAAAGTTATATGAAAAGAAGAAACTAGTAAAAATCACAGGAAAAAGTTGGTTAAAGATCAAAAACTTTCATAGTAGTTTAGGAAATGCGGGTTTCAGCGCAGTATATATATAAAAATAGCAGTATAATATAAAAATATTGAGAAAATAATCAGATTTTCCATGAAAAAAGTAGGTAAAAGAGCAGAAAAAGTTATATGAAAAGAAGAAACTAGTACACAGAAAAAAGTTGGTTAAAGATCAAAAACTTTCATAGTAGTTTAGGAAATGCGGGTTTCAGTGCAGTATATACATATATAATATAAAAATATTGAGAAAATAATCAGATTTTCCATGAAAAATGTAGGTAAAAGAGCAGAAAAAGTTATATGAAAAGAAGAAACTAGTAAGAATCACAGGAAAAAGTTGGTTAAAGATCAAAAACTTTCATAGTAGTTTAGGAAATGCGGGTTTCAGCGCAGTATATACATAAAAATAGCAGTATAATATAAAAATATTGAGAAAATAATCAGATTTTCCATGAAAAAAGTAGGTAAAAGAGCAGAAAAAGTTATATGAAAAGAAGAAACTAGTAAAAATCACAGGAAAAAGTTGGTTAAAGATCAAAAACTTTCATAGTAGTTTAGGAACTGCGGGTTTCAGCGCAGTATATATATAAAAATAGCAGTATAATATAAAAATATTGAGAAAATAATCGGATTTTCCATGAAAAATGTAGGTAAAAGAGCAGAAAAAGTTATATGAAAAGAAGAAACTAGTAAAAATCACAGGAAAAAGTTCGTTAAAGATCAAAAACTTTCATAGTAGTTTAGGAAATGCGGGTTTCAGCGCAGTATATATATAATAATAGCATTAAAATATAAAAATATTGAGAAAATAATCAGATTTTCCATGAAAAATGAAGGTAAAAGCAGAAAAAGTTATATGAAAAGAAGAAACTAGTAAAAATCACAGGAAAAAGTTGGTTAAAGATCAAAAACTTTCATAGTAGTTCAGGAAATGCGGGTTTCAGCGCAGTATATATATAAATAAAAATATTGAGAAAATAATCAGATTTTCCATGAAAAATGTAGGTAAAAGAGCAGAAAAAGTTATATGAAAAGAAGAAACTAGTAAAAATCACAGGAAAAAATTGGTTAAAGATCAAAAACTTTCATAGTTGCTTAGGAAATGCGGGTCTCAGCGCAGTATATATATATATATAATATAAAAATATTGAGAGTTATATGAAAAGAAGAAACTAGTAAAAATCACAGGAAAAAGTTGGTTAAAGATCAAAAACTTTCATAGTAGTTTATGAAATGCGGGTTTCAGCGCAGTATATATATAAAAATAGCAGTATAATATAAAAATATTGAGAAAATAATCAGATTTTCCATGAAAAATGTAGGTAAAAGAGCAGAAAAAGTTATATGAAAAGAAGAAACTAGTAAAAATCACAGGAAAAAGTTCGTTAAAGATCAAAAACTTTCATAGTAGTTTAGGAAATGCGGGTTTCAGCGCAGTATATATACAATAATAGCAGTATAATATAAAAATATTGAGAAAATAATCAGATTTTCCATGAAAAATGTAGGTAAAAGAGCAGAAAAAGTTATATGAAAAGAAGAAACTAGTAAAAATCACAGGAAAAAATTGGTTAAAGATCAAAAACTTTCATAGTTGCTTAGGAAATGCGGGTCTCAGCGCAGTATATATATATATATAATATAAAAATATTGAGAGTTATATGAAAAGAAGAAACTAGTAAAAATCACAGGAAAAAGTTGGTTAAAGATCAAAAACTTTTATAGTAGTTTATGAAATGCGGGTTTCAGCGCAGTATATATATAAAAATAGCAGTATAATATAAAAATATTGAGAAAATAATCAGATTTTCCATGAAAAATGTAGGTAAAAGAGCAGAAAAAGTTATATGAAAAGAAGAAACTAGTAAAAATCACAGAAAAAAGTTGGTTAAAGATCAAAAACTTTCATAGTAGTTTAGGAAATGCGGGTTTCAGCGCAGTATATCTATAAAAATAGCAGTATAATATAAAAATATTGAGAAAATAATCAGATTTTCCATGAAAAAAGAGCAGAAAAAGTTATATGAAAATAAGAAACTAGTTAAAATCACAGAAAAAAATTGGTTAGAGATCAAAAACTTTCATAGTAGTTTAGGAAATGCGGGTTTCAGCGCAGTATATATATATATAATATAAAAATATTGAGAAAATAATCAGATTTTCCATGAAAAATGTAGGTAAAAGAGCAGAAAAAGTTATATGAAAAGAAGAAACTAGTAAAAATCACAGGAAAAAGTTGGTTAAAGATCAAAAACTTTCATAGTAGTTTATGAAATGCGGGTTTCAGCGCAGTATATATATAAAAATAGCAGTATAATATAAAAATATTGAGAAAATAATCAGATTTTCCCTGAAAAATGTAGGTAAAAGAGCAGAAAAAGTTATATGAAAAGAAGAAACTAGTAAAAATCACAGAAAAAAGTTGGTTAAAGATCAAAAACTTTCATAGTAGTTTAGGAAATGCGGGTTTCAGCGCAGTATATACATAAAAATAGCAGTATAATATAAAAATATTGAGAAAATAATCAGATTTTCCATGAAAAAAGTAGGTAAAAGAGCAGAAAAAGTTATATGAAAATAAGAAACTAGTTAAAATCACAGGAAAAAGTTGGTTAGAGATCAAAAACTTTCATAGTAGTTTAGGAAATGCGGGTTTCAGCGCAGTATATATATAAAAATAGCAGTATAATATAAAAATATTGAGAAAATAATCAGATTTTCCATGAAAAATGTAGGTAAAAGAGCAGAAAAAGTTATATGAAAAGAAGAAACTAGTAAAAATCACAGGAAAAAGTTGGTTAAAGATCAATAACTTTCATAGTAGTTTAGGAAATGCGGGTTGCGCGCAGTATATATAAAAAAATAGCAGTATAATATAAAAATATTGAGAAAATAATCAGATTTTCCATGAAAAATGTAGGTAAAAGACCAGAAAAAGTTATATGAAAAGAAGAAACTAGTAAAAATCACAGGAAAAAACTGGTTAAAGATCAAAAACTTTCATAGTTGCTTAGGAAATATATGAAAAGAAGAAACTAGTAAAAATCACAGGAAAAAGTTGGTTAAAGATCAAAAACTTTCATAGTAGTTTATGAAATGCGGGTTTCAGCGCAGTATATATATAAAAATAGCAGTATAATATAAAAATATTGAGAAAATAATCAGATTTTCCATGAAAAATGTAGGTAAAAGAGCAGAAAAAGTTATATGAAAAGAAGAAACTAGTAAAAATCACAGAAAAAAGTTGGTTAAAGATCAAAAACTTTCATAGTAGTTTAGGAAATGCGGGTTTCAGCGCAGTATATCTATAAAAATAGCAGTATAATATAAAAATATTGAGAAAATAATCAGATTTTCCATGAAAAAAGTAGGTTAAAGAGCAGAAAAAGTTATATGAAAATAAGAAACTAGTTAAAATCAAAGGAAAAAATTGGTTAGAGATCAAAAACTTTCATAGTAGTTTAGGAAATGCGGGTTTCAGTACAGTATATATATAAAAATAGCAGTACAATATAAAAATATTGAGAAAATAATCAGATTTTCCATGAAAAATGTAGGTAAAAGAGCAGAAAAAGTTATATGAAAAGAAGAAACTAGTAAAAATCACAGGAAAAAGTTGGTTAAAGATCAAAAACTTTCATAGTAGTTTAGGAAATGCGGGTTTCGCGCAATATATATATAAAAATAGCAGTATAATATAAAAATATTGAGAAAATAATCAGATTTTCCATGAAAAATGTAGGTAAAAGAGCAGAAAAAGTTATATGAAAAGAAGAAACTAGTAGAAATCACAGGAAAAAATTGGTTAAAGATCAAAAACTTTCATAGTAGCTTAGGAAATGCGGGTCTCAGCGCAGTATATGTATATATAATATAAAAATATTGAGAAAATAATCAGATTTTCCATGAAAAAAGTAGGTAAAAGAGCAGAAAAAGTTATATGAAAAGAAGAAACTAGTAAAAATCACAGGGAAAAGTTGGTTAAAGATCAAAAACTTTCATAGTAGTTTAGGAAATGCGGGTTTCAGCGCAGTATATATATATATATATATAATATAAAAATATTGAGAAAATAATCAGATTTTCCAAGAAAAATGTAGGTAAAAGAGCAGAAAAAGTTATATGAGAAGAAGAAACTAGTAAAAATCACAGAAAAAAGTTGGTTAAAGATCAAAAACTTTCATAGTAGTTTAGGAAATGCGGGTTTCAGCGCAGTATATATATATATAATATAAAAATATTGAGAAAATAATCAGATTTTCCATGAAAAAAGTAAATAAAAGAGCAGAAAAAGTTATATGAAAAGAAGAAACTAGTAAAAATCACAGGAAAAAGTTGGTAAAAGATCAAAAACTTTCATAGTAGTTTAGGAAATGCGGGTTTCAGCGCAGTATATATATAAAAATAGCAGTATAATATAAAAATATTGAGAAAATAATCAGATTTTCCATGAAAAATGTAGGTAAAAGAGCAGAAAAAGTTATATCAAAAGAAGAAACTAGTAAAAATCACAGGAAAAAGTTGGTTAAAGATCAAAAACTTTCATAGTAGTTTAGGAAATGCGGGTTTCAGCGCAGTATATATATATATAATATAAAAATATTGAGAAGATAATCAGAGCCCTATACGTGGACGCACTCAGTCAACGACCAGCTAAAGAAGAGGAGGAGATGGAAGAGGTTTCGCTTTTCATTTTAAACACTCACATCGCTGATGAGGATTGGTTGGCATCAATGCAATGGCAAGACCTGAAACTACGGGAGATCGTGAAAGAACTTCAATCACCGGAGACAACTAGGCGGCAAAAGCTACTCCAAAGAGATTTCAAGCTGTTGGGACTAAGGCTGTTTCGACAGGTGGATGGCACAGAAAGATGGGTGGTGCCACATGCAGTTCGTTGGGGTATTTTGAAGTTATGTCACGATGATGTCGGGCACCTGGCGGAGGAGAAAACGCTAGTTCGGGTAAGAGAAACATTTTGGTTCCCTAGAATGCGGAACTTTGTTCGGGAGTACATCAAAGCATGCGTGGACTGCGCGTATTCCAAGAGAAAAGGGGGGATGACTGAAGGAGAGCTGCTTAACACGGACCGCGTATCGCTACCGTTCGACACAGTCCACATGGATCACCTCGGGCCTTTCACGCGAGGAAAGGGGGGGACCAGGTATGTCCTTGTAATTACCGATAGCTTTACAAAGTATGTCGTCTTGAGACCAGTCAAGACAACCAATACGAAAGGAGTACTCACAGTATTAAACGAGGTCGCAGGATTCTTTGGTGTGCCTAGGCGAATAGTGACGGATCGGGGTACTGCATTTACGGCGAGGGCTTTTGAGGACTATTGCGCAGAATATGGAATGCAGCATATCAAGACCGCTGTTCGCACGCCTCGGGCTAACGGACAAGTTGAGCGGTGTAACCGAACAATATTGGCGGCTCTGAAGTGCGCACATTCTGCAGAACGGGACTGGGCTAGCTGGCTACGGACGATTCAGTGGGGGCTCAATACCGCCAGAAATTCAACAACAAAGGCATGTCCTCACGAACTGCTTTTTATGTACCATCCTAGAGATATTTTAGGTAACAAATTGCTTCTAACCTTGGGGAAGAACGACTCCAAGAGTCCGGAACAGATGCGGCAGTATAGGGAAGCTGCATTAAACAACATTCAACAAGTGCAACGAGATCAGAAGAGAAGATATGACCAACGACATCGCAAGCCCCGCTTATACAACGATGAGAACCTAGTCCTGATAGAAAACGAAGCAGCGGCAACAGGGGACTCGAGAAAGCTGGAACCTGCATACCGAGGGCCGTATATGATCACCCGAGTATTGCCAAATGATCGCTACGTCGTCGAGCATATCCCTGGCATGCAACGCACTCAACGGAAGTACAACGCCGTGATGAGCTCCGAAAAGCTAAAACCATGGTGCGAACTGCCACAGCAAGGCCTAGCGGATTATGGGTACGAGGAAACCGATCGATCAGAGGATGAGCAGAGGGATTCGGATCATGAGGACACGATCAGCGGGTAGGATGGCCGAGTTGTTACGGCAACACTACTAAAGGGCAACGACAACGGCAACACCTTATTAAGTAGACATGTTATGTAATTGAGAATTGTTCTCTCCTAAATAAATATATTGGATTCATTCGCAATTTGACTTTAAATCTCAGAAGTGGGATTACGGGACACGAACAGCCCACGAAGTGGCGTGACGCGATGACAGAAGCAGTGTTTGATTCTCAAAAAAAAAAAAAAATTGGGATGGACAAGCAAGCAGTGCACACCATGACCAGAGACGAATTGCAGGAGGAGCTCCGGGGACGCGGCTTGGAGATAAGCGGTCTAAAAGAAGATCTGGTCGAGCGGCTGCTAAAGTCTACGGGTGCGGAAGTGGTGGCACGGGAGCGACCGAATACACCGACGGCCGAGCTGGGCAAGTCTGATGGGCGGGATGAGATGGTTAAGGAAGTTGACGGTGGAGACAAGATGCAGGGCAGTGCTGCAGGGGCTATCGGATACCAAGGAAGGCCGCAGGTTGGTGAAGAGGTACTGCTTCGAGATTGGTGGAAAGAGGGTGCAGTAGATGGCAGGGGAGTGCAAGGAGGTACGCTGGTGGGGGCTGAGCTGCCGCTTAGAGAAGGGCGGAAAGGGCTTGCAGTAGGCAGTAAGGCAGGGCAGGGGAATACGCATGCTGGTGCCGCCACTGGAGCAAAGGGGCGTGTAGTAGATGCTAAGTTAGGGCAATAGGAAAACACGCAGGTTTCAGCAGAGGTACTGGCACTCCGAGCCGATCTTCGAAGACTGCAAGAGCAACTCAACAACACTCTATCACGGGCAACAGGTGAGCTGTCACGAAATGGCACGGATCGAGAGAGTTTGCGCGGCCGCTATAGTGTGCGTGACGTGGCCGACATGATTCCTGAGTTTAACTCGAGAAATCTGTCAGGCTTATCAGCCAATGCTTGGAAACGGAAGGTGAGAGATATCCAGCGTATATATAGCTTGGACGAGTGTTTAGTTCTGATGGCGGCCACTTCACGGCTGACCGGTGCGGCCAAGCTGTGGAACGCTAGCATGACTTGGGAGTCGTTGGATGATTTCTTCTCCGAGCTTTGTCGGACATTTCCATCCATAGACGAAGAAGCTGATATTCACGACGCATTGAGACTGAAGCGACAGCGAGGGGGCGAGGACTTCGAGGAATATGTATTCAGTATGAAAGCGATTGCATCGCGGGGAAATCTTCAGCAATCATCACTCATACGGTACATCGTTCAGGGAATGTCAGATGTTGGGCTTAAAGAGGCATTCAGGGCAATCAAACCCAACTCGATCGGTGATATGCTGGAGCGAGCGCGATGGGGTTACGGACTGGAGGAGAGGCAAAGCGGTAATCGCCTGCCTGCAGTTCAGAGCGACAAAGGAAATTCTTTCCGATGCCGGCAACCAGGACACCTCATGAGGAACTGCCCTCAAACACGTGGGCGCAATGAACAAGTGCCATCGACCAGACAACAATTGGTTATAAAGGATGAATCGGAGTATGTCAAAGAAGCCACAATCAACGGCTACCAGGTACTGGCGTTCATCGATCTCGGCAGCGATTGTGTGACTCTGAGGAAATCCATTGCGGAGAAAGGCGGACTAAAATACGGCGCTTTCAAAACTGCTCTTAGAGGATTTGGAGGCGGAGGTTGTACGACGGTTGGACAGCTGTGTGCGAAAGTTTCAGTGGATCGCCTTACGTCGACATGCAACGTTTTGGTTGTGCCTGACAACAGTCAGCCATATCCGTTGATTATAGGGCGAGCGCTCCTTGATCAACCCCAGGTGAGAATTTTTAAAACTTTCAGAGAATTGCGAATCATGGACGGCGAAGAGAACGCCGAGGGGGAACGGCCAGCAGAGGACATCAACGAGAAAAAGCGATTGGATGAAGGCACCGACATCGAGGTTGGCGACGCTGGGTGTAGCAGTTCCACCGGAAAAGAAAGATTGATGATCAACGAGCTGGACTTTGGGGATATTAGTGAGGCGGACAGAGGGAAGTTACAGTCGCTAATTGATGCTAACAGAGACTGTTTCGCCAAAAACTTGAGTGAACTAGGTCAGTCAAAGTCAGTGGAATGTGTTATCGAACTGTCTACTACTAGTACAGTGTGCGTACAGCCATATAGGATACCATTTTCCAAACGGGCCATCGTTAATGAAAAGATAGAAGAGCTTCTGAAGCAAGGAGTGGTGCGACCGTCTACATCGGAGTACTGTTCGCCTATCGTTCTTACGAAGAAGAAAGACGGGACAGATAGGTTCTGCATTGACTTTCGTGCACTTATCAAAGTCACAGTTAAGCGCAAATTCCCAATGCCCGTGATTGAAGAAGTTTTGACAGCGCTGAGTGGCAAGAAGTTTTTCACCATGTTGGACTTGGCATCCGGTTACTACCAGATACCAATGGAGGAAAGCAGCAAAAAGTACACCGCTTTCACAACTGATGTGGGTTCGTTCGAGTTCAACAGAATGCCATTTGGGCTCGTCAACGCCCCAGCGCACTTCCAAGCGTGTATGAACTCACTCAAAGCGCAGCTGCAGAAGGGAGATGCGGAAGTCTACCTGGACGACACCATCATTGCCAGCAGTAGTATCGAAGAGGGGCTAGAGAAGCTGGAGCGATTTCTGAAGGCGCTGAAGCGTTTCGGACTGACGCTTAATGTAAGTAAATGTGTATTCTTCCGAACTAACATTTTGTTTCTCGGGTATCAAATCGATGAAACTGGACTGAGGCTGAGCCTAGGAAAGATAGAAGCAATAACGCGGTATCCAACACCGAAAAATCCGCACGAGGTCAGGCAGTTCCTGGGGTTGACAGGCTTTTTCAGGAAATTTGTGGAGAAATACTCGCACATCGCTTTACCATTGACGGATTTAACAAAAACGGACCAGTGCTTCGTATGGGGTCCTTCACAAGAAGCGGCGTTCCAGGAGCTGAAAATGCCTCTCTGCAATCCACCAGTGCTGGCCATTCGACCCCGAGTGTGAACACGAGGTTCACACTGACGCATCATCGGTGGGAATAGCTGGCATCCTGTTCCAACGCCAGAAAGAGGAACCAAGTTTGCGACCGGTGTTTTTCTTTAGTCGCAAACTCACGGAAAGTGAGCGAAAGTACCATGCCTATGAGCTGGAGGTACTAGCCATTGTCAACAGCCTCGAACGATTCCGCATCTACCTCCTGGGTAAGCAGTTTAAGTTGGTAACTGACTGTGAAGCGATAGTGGCCACAAAGAACAAGCAGAGGATGATTCCTCGCATAGGAAGATGGTGGCTGAAACTCCAGGAGTTCTCCTTCGAAGCCGTTCTTCAGCCAGGGCGGAGCGCCCTATACGTGGACGCACTCAGTCGACGACCAGCTGAAGAAGAGGAGGAGATGGAAGAGGCTTCGCTTTTCATTTTAAACACTCACATCGCTGATGAGGATTGGTTGGCATCAATGCAATGGCAAGACCTGAAACTACGGGAGATCGTGAAAGAACTTCAATCACCGGAGACAACTAGGCGGCAAAAGCTACTCCAAAGAGATTTCAAGCTGAGGGGACTAAGGCTGTTTCGACAGGTGGATGGCACAGAAAGATGGGTGGTGCCACATGCAGTTCGTTGGCGTATTTTGAAGTTATGTCACGATGATGTCGGGCACCTGGCGGAGGAGAAAACGCTAGTTCGGGTAAGAGAAACATTTTGGTTCCCTAGAATGCGGAACTTTGTTCGGGAGTACATCAAAACATGCGTGGACTGCGCGTATTCCAAGAGAAAAGGGGGGATGACTGAAGGAGAGCTGCATAACACGGACCGCGTATCGCTACCGTTCGACACAGTCCACATGGATCACCTCGGGCCTTTCACGCGAGGAAAGGGGGGGACCAGGTATGTCCTTGTAATTACCGATAGCTTTACAAAGTATGTCGTCTTGAGACCAGTCAAGACAACCAATACGAAAGGAGTACTCACAGTATTAAACGAGGTCGCAGGATTCTTTGGTGTGCCTAGGCGAATAGTGACGGATCGGGGTACTGCATTTACGGCGAGGGCTTTTGAGGACTATTGCGCAGAATATGGAATGCAGCATATCAAGACCGCTGTTCGCACGCCTCGGGCTAACGGACAAGTTGAGCGGTGTAACCGAACAATATTGGCGGCTCTGAAGTGCGCACATTCTGCAGAACGGGACTGGGCTAGCTGGCTACGGACGATTCAGTGGGGGCTCAATACCGCCAGAAATTCAACAACAAGGGCAAGTCCTCACGAACTGCTTTTTATGTACCATCCTAGCGATATTTTAGGTAACAAATTGCTTCTAACCTTGGGGAAGAACGACTCCAAGAGTCCGGAACAGATGCGGCAGTATAGGGAAGCATTCAACAAGTGCAACTTGTTTTTTAGGAAATGCGTTTTTCAGCGCAGTATATATATATATATAATATAAAAATATTGAGAAAATAATCAGATTTTCCATGAAAAATGTAGGTAAAAGAGCAGAAAAAGTTATATGAAAAGAAGAAACTAGTAAAAATCACAGGAAAAAGTTGGTTAAAGATCAAAAACTTTCATAGTAGTTTAGGAAATGCGGGTTTCAGCGCAGTATATATATATATAATATAAAAAATATTGAGAAAATATTCAGATTTTCCATGAAAAATGTAGGTAAAAGAGCAGACAAAGTTATATGAAAAGAAAAAACTAGTAAAAATCACAGGAAACAGTTGGTTAAAGATCAAAAATTTTCATAGTAATTTAGGAAATGCGGGTTTCAGCGCAGTATATATATAAAAATAGGAGTATAATATAAAAATATTGAGAAAATAATCAGATTTTAAATGAAAAATGTAGGTAAAAGAGCAGAAAAAGTTATATGAAAAGAAGAAACTAGTAAAAATCACAGGAAAAAGTTGGTTAAAGATCAAAAACTTTCATAGTAGTTTAGGAAATGCGGGTTTCAGCGCAGTATATATATATATAATATAAAAATATTGAGAAAATAATCAGATTTTCCATGAAAAATGTAGGTAAAAGAGCAGAAAAAGTTATATGAAAAGAAAAAACTAGTAAAAATCACAGGGAAAAGTTGGTTAAAGATCAAAAACTTTCAAAGTAGTTTAGGAAATGCGGGTTTCAGCGCAGTATATATATAAAAATAGCAGTATAATATAAAAATATTGAGAAAATAATCAGATTTTCCATGAAAAATGTAGGTAAAAGAGCAGAAAAAGTTATATGAAAAGAAGAAACTAGTAAAAATTACAGGAAAAAGTTGGTTAAAGATCAAAAACTTTCATAGTAGTTTAGGAAATGCGGGTTTCAGCGCAGTATATATATAAAAATAGCAGTATAATATAAAAATATTGAGAAAATAATCAGATTTTCCATGAAAAAAGTAGGTAAAAGAGCAGAAAAAGTAATATGAAAAGAAGAAACTAGTAAAAATCACAGGAAAAAGTTGGTTAAAGATAAAAAACTTTCATAGTAGTTTAGGAAATGCGGGTTTCAGCGCAGTATATATATATAAATAGCAGTAGAATAAAAAAATATTGAGAAAATAATCAGATTTTCCATGAAAAATGAAGGTAAAAGCAGAAAAAGTTATATGAAAAGAAGAAACTAGTAAAAATCACAGGAAAAGGTTGGTTAAAGATCAAAAACTTTCATAGTTGTTTAGGAAATGCGGGTTTCAGCGCAGTATATATATAAAAATAGCAGTATAATATAAAAATATTGAGAAAATAATCAGATTTTCCATGAAAAAAGTAGGTAAAAGAGCAGAAGAAGTTATATGAAAAGAAGAAACTAGTAAAAATCACAGGAAAAAGTTGGTTAAAGATCAAAAACTTTCATAGTAGCTTAGGAAATGCGGGTTTCAGCGCAGTATATATATATATAATATAAAAATATTGAGAAAATAATCAGATTTTCCATGAAAAATGTAGGTAAAAGAGCAGAAAAAGTTATATGAAAAGAAGAAACTAGTAAAAATCACAGAAAAAAGTTGGTTAAAGATCAAAAACTTTCATAGTAGTTTAGGAAATGCGGGTTTCAGCGCAGTATATATATAAAAATAGCAGTATATAATAAAAATATTGAGAAAATAGTCAGATTTTCCATGAAAAATGTAGGTAAAAGAGCAGAAAAAGTTATATGAAAAGAAGAAACTAGTAAAAATCACAGGAAAAAGTTGGTTAAAGATCAAAAACTTTCATAGTAGTTTAGGAAATGCGGGTTTCAGCGCAGTATATATATAAAAATAGCAGTATAATATAAAAATATTGAGAAAATAATCAGATTTTCCATGAAAAAAGTAGGTAAAAGAGCAGAAAAAGTTATATGAAAAGAAGAAACTAGTAAAAATCACAGGAAAAAGTTGGTTAAAGATCAAAAACTTTCATAGTAGTTTAGGAAATGCGGGTTTCAGCGCAGTATATATATAAAAATAGCAGTAGAATATAAAAATATTGAGAAAATAATCAGATTTTCCATGAAAAATGTAGGTGAACGAGCAGATAAAGTTATATGAAAAGAAGAAACTAGTAAAAATCACAGGAAAAGTTGGTTAAAGATCAAAAACTTTCATAGTAGTTTAGGAAATGCGGGTTTCAGCGCAGTATATATATATATAATATAAAAATATTGAGAAAATAATCAGATTTTCCATGAAAAATGTAGGTAAAAGAGCAGAAAAAGTTATATGAAAAGAAGAAACTAGTAAAAATCACAGGAAAAAGTTGGTTAAAGATCAAAAACTTTCACTGTAGTTTAGGAAATGCGGGTTTCAGCGCAGTATATATATAAAAATAGCAGTATAATATAAAAATATTGAGAAAATAATCAGATTTTCCATGAAAAATGTAGGTAAAAGAGCAGAAAAAGTTATATGAAAAGAAGAAACTAGTAAAAATCACACAAAAAAGTTGGCTAAAGATAAAAAACTTTCATAGTAGTTTAGGAAATGCGGGTTTCAGCGCAGTATATATATTAAAATAGCAGTATAATATAAAAATATTGAGAAAATAATCAGATTTTCCATGAAAAATGTAGGTAAAAGAGCAGAAAAAGTTATATGAAAAGAAGAAACTAGTAAAAATCACAGAAAAAAGTTGGCTAAAGATAAAAAACTTTCATAGTAGCTTAGGAAATGCGGGTTTCAGCGCAGTATATATATAAAAATAGCAGTATAATATAAAAATATTGAGAAAATAATCAGATTTTCCATGAAAAATGTAGGTAAAAGAGCAGAAAAAGTTATATGAAAAGAAGAAACTAGTAAAAATCACAGGAAAAAGTTGGTTAAAGATCAAAAACTTTCATAGTAGTTTAGGAAATGCGGGTTTCAGCGCAGTATATATATATATATAATATAAAAATATTGAGAAAATAATCAGATTTTAAATGAAAAATGTAGGTAAAAGAGCAGAAAAAGTTATATGAAAAAAAGAAACTAGTAAAAATCACAGGAAAAAGTTGGTTGAAGATCAAAAACTTTCATAGTAGTTTAGGAAATGCGGGTTTCAGCGCAGTATATATATAAAAATAGCAGTAGAATAAAAAAATATTGAGAAAATAATCAGATTTTCCATGAAAAATGAAGGTAAAAGCAGAAAAAGTTATATGAAAAGAAGAAACTAGTAAAAATCACAGGAAAAGGTTGGTTAAAGATCAAAAACTTTCATAGTTGTTTAGGAAATGCGGGTTTCAGCGCAGTATATATATAAAAATAGCAGTATAATATAAAAATATTGAGAAAATAATCAGATTTTCCATGAAAAAAGTAGGTAAAAGAGCAGAAGAAGTTATATGAAAAGAAGAAACTAGTAAAAATCACAGGAAAAAGTTGGTTAAAGATCAAAAACTTTCATAGTAGTTTAGGAAATGCGGGTTTCAGCGCAGTATATATATATATAATATAAAAATATTGAGAAAATAATCAGATTTTCCATGAAAAATGTAGGTAAAAGAGCAGAAAAAGTTATATGAAAAGAAGAAACTAGTAAAAATCACAGAAAAAAGTTGGTTAAAGATCAAAAACTTTCATAGTAGTTTAGGAAATGCGGGTTTCAGCGCAGTATATATATAAAAATAGCAGTATAATATAAAAATATTGAGAAAATAGTCAGATTTTCCATGAAAAATGTAGGTAAAAGAGCAGAAAAAGTTATATGAAAAGAAGAAACTAGTAAAAATCACAGGAAAAAGTTGGTTAAAGATCAAAAATTTCATAATAGTTTAGGAAATGCGGGTTTCAGCGCAGTATATATATAAAAATAGCAGTATAATATAAAAATATTGAGAAAATAATCAGATTTTCCATGAAAAAGTAGGTAAAAGAGCAGAAAAAGTTATATGAAAAGAAGAAACTAGTAAAAATCACAGGAAAAAGTTGGTTAAAGATCAAAAACTTTCATAGTAGTTTAGGAAATGCGGGTTTCAGCGCAGTATATATATAAAAATAGCAGTATAATATAAAAATATTGAGAAAATAATCAGATTTTCCATGAAAAATGTAGGTGAACGAGCAGATAAAGTTATATGAAAAGAAGAAACTAGTAAAAATCACAGGAAAAGTTGGTTAAAGATCAAAAACTTTCATAGTAGTTTAGGAAATGCGGGTTTCAGCGCAGTATATATATATATAATATAAAAATATTGAGAAAATAATCAGATTTTCCATGAAAAATGTAGGTAAAAGAGCAGAAAAAGTTATATGAAAAGAAGAAACTTGTAAAAATCACAGGAAAAAGTTGGTTAAAGATCAAAAACTTTCACTGTAGTTTAGGAAATGCGGGTTTCAGCGCAGTATATATATAAAAATAGCAGTATAATATAAAAATATTGAGAAAATAATCAGATTTTCCATGAAAAATGTAGGTAAAAGAGCAGAAAAAGTTATATGAAAAGAAGAAACTAGTAAAAATCACAGGAAAAAGTTGGTTAAAGATCAAAAACTTTCATAGTAGTTTAGGAAATGCGGGTTTCAGCGCAGTATATATATATATAATATAAAAATATTGAGAAAATAATCAGATTTTCCATGAAAAATGTAGGTAAAAGAGCAGAAAAAGTTATATGAAAAGAAGAAACTAGTAAAAATCACAGGAAAAAGTTGGTTAAAGATCAAAAACTTTCACTGTAGTTTAGGAAATGCGGGTTTCAGCGCAGTATATATATAAAAATAGCAGTATAATATAAAAATATTGAGAAAATAATCAGATTTTCCATGAAAAATGTAGGTAAACGAGCAGATAAAGTTATATGAAAAGAAGAAACTAGTAAAAATCACAGGAAAAAGTTGGTTAAAGATCAAAAACTTTCATAGTAGTTTAGGAAATGCGGGTTTCAGCGCAGTATATATAAATATAATATAAAAATATTGAGAAAATAATCAGATTTTCCATGAAAAATGTAGGTAAAAGAGCAGAAAAAGTTATATGAAAAGAAGAAACTAGTAAAAATCCCAGAAAAAAGTTGGCTAAAGATAAAAAACTTTCATAGTAGTTTAGGAAATGCGGGTTTCAGCGCAGTATATATATAAAAATAGCAGTATAATATAAAAATATTGAGAAAATAATCAGATTTTCCATGAAAAATAAAGGTAAAAGAGCAGAAAAAGTTATATGAAAAGAAGAAACTAGTAAAAATCACACAAAAAAGTTGGCTAAAGATAAAAAACTTTCATAGTAGTTTAGGAAATGCGGGTTTCAGCGGAGTATATATATAAAAATAGCAGTATAATATAAAAACATTGAGAAAATAATCAGATTTTCCATGAAAAATGTAGGTAAAAGAGCAGAAAAAGTTATATGAAAAGAAGAAACTAGTAAAAATCCCAGAAAAAAGTTGGCTAAAGATAAAAAACTTTCATAGTAGTTTAGGAAATGCGGGTTTCAGCGCAGTATATATATAAAAATAGCAGTATAATATAAAAATATTGAGAAAATAATCAGATTTTCCATGAAAAATGTAGGTGAAAGAGCAGAAAAAGTTATATGAAAAGAAGAAACTAGTAAAAATCCCAGAAAAAAGTTGGTTAAAGATCAAAAACTTTCATAGTAGTTTAGGAAATGCGGGTTTCAGCGCAGTATATATATATATAATATAAAAATATTGAGAAAATAATCAGATTTTCCATGAAAAATGTAGGTAAAAGAGCAGAAAAAGTTATATGAAAAAAAGAAACTAGTAAAAATCACAGGAAAAAGTTGGTTAAAGATCAAAAACTTTCATAGTAGTTTAGGAAATGCGGGTTTCAGCGCAGTATATATATAAAAATAGCAGTATAATATAAAAATATTGAGAAGATAATCAGATTTTCCATGAAAAATGTAGGTAAAAGAGCAGAAAAAGTTATATGAAAAGAAGAAACTAGTAAAAATCACAGAAAAAAGTTGGCTAAAGATAAAAAACTTTCATAGTAGTTTAGGAAATGCGGGTTTCAGCGCAGTATATATATAAAAATAGCAGTATAATATAAAAATATTGAGAAAATAATCAGATTTTCCATGAAAAATGTAGGTGAAAGAGCAGAAAAAGTTATATGAAAAGAAGAAACTAGTAAAAATCACAGGAAAAAGTTGGTTAAAGATCAAAAAATTTCATAGTAGTTTAGGAAATGCGGGTTTCAACGCAGTATATATATATATAATATAAAAATATTGAGAAAATAATCAGATTTTCCATGAAAAATGTAGGTAAAAGAGCAAAAAAAGTTATATGAAAAGAAGAAACTAGTAAAAATCACAGGAAAAAGTTGGTTAAAGATCAAAAACTTTCATAGTAGTTTAGGAAATGCGGGTTTCAGTGCAGTATATATATAAAAATAGCAGTATAATATAAAAATATTGAGAAAATAATCAGATTTTCCATGAAAAAAGTAGGTAAAAGAGCAGAAAAAGTTATATGAAAAGAAGAAACTAGTAAAAATCACAGGAAAAAGTTGGTTAAAGATCAAAAACTTTCATAGTAGTTTAGGAAATGCGGGTTTCAGCGCAGTATATATATATAAATAGCAGTATAATACAAAAATATTGAGAAAATAATCAGATTTTCCATGAAAAAAGAAGGTAAAAGAGCAGAAAAAAATATATGAAAAGAAGAAACTAGTAAAAATCACAGGAAAAAGTTGGTTAAAGATCAAAACTTTCATAGTAGTTTAGGAAATGCGGGTTTCAGCGCAGTATATATATATATAATATAAAAATATTGAGAAAATAATCAGATTTTCCATGAAAAATGTAGGTAAAAGAGCAGAAAAAGTTATATGAAAAAAAGAAACTAGTAAAAATCACCGGAAAAAATTGGTTAAAGATCAAAAACTTTCATAGTAGTTTAGGAAATGCGGGTTTGAGCGCAGTATATATATATATATATATATAATATAAAAATATTGAGAAAATAATCAGATTTTACATTAAAAATGTAGGTAAAAGAGCAGAAAAAGTTGTATGAAAAGAAGAAACTAGTAAAAATCACAGAAAAAAGTTGGTTAAAGATCAAAAACTTTACTTT
>CAKAIZ010000423.1:0-32052 GCA_916610145.1 Eristalis arbustorum | reverse complement strand
GGGGTTTCAGCGCAGTATATATATATGTAATATAAAAATATTGAGAAAATAATCAGATTTTCCATGAAAAAAGTAAGTAAAAGAGCAGAAAAAGTTATATGAAAAGAAGAAACTAGTAAAAATCACAGGAAAATGTTGGTTAAAGATCAAAAACTTTCATAGTAGTTAAGGAAATGCGGGTTTCAGCGCAGTATATATATATGTAATATAAAAATATTGAGAAAATAATCAGATTTACCATGAAAAAAGTAGGTAAAAGAGCAGAAAAAAATATATGAAAAGAAGAAACTAGTAAAAATCACAGGACAAAGTTGGTTAAAGATCAAAAACTTTCATAGTAGTTTAGGAAATGCGGGTTTCAGCGCAGTATATACATATGTAATATAAAAATATAGAGAAAATAATCAGATTTTCCGTGAAAAATGTAGGTAAAAGAGCAGAAAAAGTTATATGAAAAGAAGAAACTAGTAAAAATGACAGGAAAAAGTTGGTTAAAGATCAAAAACTTTCATAGTAGTTTATTAAATGCGGGTTTCAGCGCAGTATATAAATATAATATAAAAATATTGAGAAAATAATCAGATTTTCCATGAAAAAGGTAGGTAAAAGAGCAGAAAAAGTTATATGAAAAGAAGAAACTAGTAAAAATCACAGGAAAAAGGTGGTTAAAGATCAACAACTTTCATAGTAGTTTAGGAAATGCGGGTTTCAGCGCAGTATATAAATATAATATAAAAATATTGAGAAAATAATCAGATTTTCCATGAAAAAAGTAGGTAACAGAGCAGAAAAAGTTATATGAAAAGAAGAAACTAGTAAAAATCACAGGAAAAAGTTGGTTAAAGATCCAAAACTTTCATAGTAGTTTGGGAAATGCGGGTTTCAGCGCAGTATATATATATGTAATATAAAAATATTGAGAAAATAATCAGATTTTCCATGAAAAAAGTAGGTAAAAGAGCAAAAAAAGTTATATGAAAAGAAGAAACTAGTAAAAATGACAGGAAAAAGTTGGTTAAAGATCAAAAACTTTCATAGTAGTTTAGGAAATGCGGGTTTCAGCGCAGTATATATATATGTAATATAAAAATATTGAGAAAATAATCAGATTTTCCATGAAAAAAGTAGGTAAAAGAGCAGAAAAAGTTATATGAAAAGAAGAAACTAGTAAAAATCACAGGAAAAAACTGGTTAAAGATCAAAAACTTTCATAGTAGTTTAGGAAATGCGGGTTTCAGCGCAGTATATAAATATAATATAAAAATATTGAGAAAATTATCAGATTTTCCATGAAAAAAGTAGGTTAAAGAGCAGAAAAAGTTATATGAAAAGAAGAAACTAGTAAAAATTACAGGAAAAAGTTGGTTAAAGATCAAAAACTTTCATAGTAGTTAAGGAAATGCGGGTTTCAGCGCATTATATAAACATGTAATATAAAAATATTGAGAAAATAATCAGATTTTCCATGAAAAAAGTAGGTAAAAGAGCAGTTATATGAAAAGAAGAAACTAGTAAAAATCACAGGAAAAAGTTGGTTAAAGATCAAAAACTTTCATAGTAGTTAAGGAAATGCGGGTTTTAGCGCATTATATATATATGTAATATAAAAATATTGAGAAAATAATCAGATTTTCCATGAAAAAAGTAGGTAAAAGAGCAGAAAAAGTTATATGAAAAGAAGAAACTAGTAAAAATGACAGGAAAAAGTTGGTTAAAGATCAAAAACTTTCATAGTAGTTTAGGAAATGCGGGTTTCAGCGCAGTATATATATATGTAATATAAAAATATTGAGAAAATAATCAGATTTTCCATGAAAAAAGTAGGTAAAAGAGCAGAAAAAGTTATATGAAAAGAAGAAACTAGTAAAAATCACAGGAAAAAACTGGTTAAAGATCAAAAACTTTCATAGTAGTGTATTAAATGCGGGTTTCAGCGCAGTATATAAATATAATATAAAAATATTGAGAAAATTATCAGATTTTCCATGAAAAAAGTAGGTAAAAGAGCAGAAAAAGTTATATGAAAAGAAGAAACTAGTAAAAATGACAGGAAAAAGTTGGTAAAAGATCAAAAACTTTAATAGTAGTTTAGGGAATGCGGGTTTCAGCGCAGTATATACATAAAAATAGCAGTATAATATAAAAATATTGAGAAAATAATAAGATTTTCCATGAAAAATGTAGGTAAAAGAGCAGGAAAAGTTATATGAAAAGAAGAAACTAGTAAAAATCACAGGAAAAAGCTGGTTAAAGATCAAAAAATTTCATAGTAGTTAAGGAAATGCGGGTTTCAGCGCAGTATATATATAAAAATAGCAGTATAATATAAAAATATTGAGAAAATAATCAGATTTTCCATGAAAAAAATAGGTAAAAGAGCAGAAAATGTTATATGAAAAGAAGAAACTAGTAAAAATCACAGGAAAAAGTTGGTTAAAGATCAAAAACTTTCATAGTAGTTAAGGAAATGCGGGTTTCAGCGCAGTATATATATATGTAATATAAAAATATTGAGAAAATAATCAGATTTTCCATGAAAAAAGTAGGTAAAAGAGCAGTTATATGAAAAGAAGAAACTAGTAAAAATCACAGGAAAAAGTTGGTTAAAGATCAAAAACTTTCATAGTAGTTAAGGAAATGCGGGTTTCAGCGCATCATATATATATGTAATATAAAAATATTGAGAAAATAATCAGATTTTCCATGAAAAAAGTAGGTAAAAGAGCAGAAAAAGTTATATGAAAAGAAGAAACTAGTAAAAATGGCAGGAAAAAGTTGGTTAAAGATCAAAAACTTTCATAGTAGTTTAGGAAATGCGGGTTTCAGCGCAGTATATATATATGTAATATAAAAATATTGAGAAAATAATCAGATTTTCCTTGAAATATGTAGGTAAAAGAGCAGGAAAAGTTATATGAAAAGAAGAAACTAGTAAAAATCACAGGAAAAAGTTGGTTAAAGATCAAAAACTTTCATAGTAGTTTAGGAAATGTGGGTTTCAGCGCAGTATATATATAAAAATAGCAGTATAATATAAAAATATTGAGAAAATAATCAGATTTTCCATGAAAAAAGTAGGTAAAAGAGCAGAAAAAGTTATATGAAAAGAAGAAACTAGTAAAAATGACAGGAAAAAGTTGGTTAAAGATCAACAACTTTCATAGTAGTTTAGGAAATGCGGGTTTCAGCGCAGTATATATATAAAAATAGCAGTATAATATAAAAATATTGAGAAAATAAACAGATTTTCCATGAAAAATGTAGGTAAAAGAGCAGAAAAAGTTATATGAAAAGAAGAAACTAGTAAAAATCACAGGAAAAAGTTGGTTAAAGATCAAAAACTTTCATAGTAGCTTAGGAAATGCGGGTTTCAGCGCAGTATATACATAAAAATAGCAGTATAATATAAAAATATTGAGAAAATAATCAGATTTTCCATGAAATATGTAGGTAAAAGAGCAGGAAAAGTTATATGAAAAGAAGAAACTAGTAAAAATCACAGGAAAAAGCTGGTTAAAGATCAAAAAATTTCATAGTAGTTAAGGAAATGCGGGTTTCAGCGCAGTATATATATAAAAATAGCAGTATAATATAAAAATATTGAGAAAATAATCAGATTTTCCATGAAAAAAATAGGTAAAAGAGCAGAAAAAGTTATATGAAAAGAAGAAACTAGTAAAAATTACAGGAAAAAGTTGGTTAAAGATCAAAAACTTTCATAGTAGTTAAGGAAATGCGGGTTTCAGCGCAGTATATATATATGTAATATAAAAATATTGAGAAAATAATCAGATTTTCCATGAAAAAAGTAGGTAAAAGAGCAGTTATATGAAAAGAAGAAACTAGTAAAAATCACAGGAAAAAGTTGGTTAAAGATCAAAAACTTTCATAGTAGTTAAGGAAATGCGGGTTTCAGCGCATTATATATATATGTAATATAAAAATATTGAGAAAATAATCAGATTTTCCATGAAAAAAGTAGGTAAAAGAGCAGAAAAAGTTATATGAAAAGAAGAAACTAGTAAAAATGGCAGGAAAAAAGTTGGTTAAAGATCAAAAACTTTCATAGTAGTTTAGGAAATGCGGGTTTCAGCGCAGTATATATATATGTAATATAAAAATATTGAGAAAAGAATCAGATTTTCCATGAAAAAAGTAGGTAAAAGAGCAGAAAAAGTTATATGAAAAGAAGAAACTAGTAAAAATCACAGGAAAAAACTGGTTAAAGATCAAAACTTTCATAGTAGTGTATGAAATGCGGGTTTCAGCGCAGTATATAAATCTAATATAAAAATATTGAGAAAATTATCAGATTTTCCATGAAAAAAGTAGGTAAAAGAGCAGAAAAAGTTATATGAAAAGAAGAAACTAGTAAAAATGACAGGAAAAAAGTTGGTTAAAGATCAAAAACTTTAATAGTAGTTTAGGAAATGCGGGTTTCAGCGCAGTATATACATAAAAATAGCAGTATAATATAAAAATATTGAGAAAATAATCAGATTTTCCATGAAATATGTAGGTAAAAGAGCAGGAAAAGTTATATGAAAAGAAGAAACTAGTAAAAATCACAGGAAAAAGTTGGTTAAAGATCAAAAACTTTCATAGTAGTTTAGGAAATGCGGGTTTCAGCGCAGTATATATATAAAAATAGCAGTATAATATAAAAATATTGAGAAAATAATCAGATTTTCCATGAAAAAAGTAGGTAAAAGAGCAGAAAAAGTTATATGAAAAGAAGAAACTAGTAAAAATGACAGGAAAAAGTTGATTAAAGATCAACAACTTTCAGTTTCAGCGCAGTATATATATATAAATAGCAGTATAATATAAAAATATTGAGAAAATAAACAGATTTTCCATGAAAAATGTAGGTAAAAGAGCAGAAAAAGTTATATGAAAAGAAGAAACTAGTAAAAATCACAGGAAAAAGTTGGTTAAAGATCAAAAACTTTCATAGTAGTTAAGGAAATGCGGGTTTAAGCGCAGTATATACATAAAAATAGCAGTATAATATAAAAATATTGAGAAAATAATCAGATTTTCCATGAAAAAAATAGGTAAAAGAGCAGAAAAAGTTATATGAAAAGAAGAAACTAGTAAAAATGACAGGAAAAAGTTGGTTAAAGATCAAAAACTTTCATAATAGCTTAGGAAATGCGGGTTTCAGCGCAGTATATACATAAAAATAGCAGTATAATATATAAATATTGAGAAAATAATCAGATTTTCCATGAAATATGTAGGTAAAAGAGCAGGAAAAGTTATATGAAAAGAAGAAACTAGTAAAAATCACAGGAAAAAGCTGGTTAAAGATCAAAAAATTTCATAGTAGTTAAGGAAATGCGGGTTTCAGCGCAGTATATATATAAAAATAGCAGTATAATATAAAAATACTGAGAAAATAATCAGATTTTCCATGAAAAAAATAGGTAAAAGAGCAGAAAAAGTTATATGAAAAGAAGAAACTAGTAAAAATCACAGGAAAAAAGTTGGTTAAAGATCAAAAACTTGCATAGTAGTTTAGGAAATGCGGTTTCAGCGCAGTATATATATATATAATATAAAAATATTGAGAAAATAATCAGACTTTCGATGAAAAATGTAGGTAAAAGAGCAGAAAAAGTTATATGAAAAGAAGAAACTAGTAAAAATCACAGGAAAAAGTTGGTTAAAGATCAAAACTTTCATAGTAGTTTAGGAAATGCGGGTTTCAGCGCAGTATATATATAAAAATAGCAGTATAATATAAAAATATTGAGAAAATAATCAGATTTTCCATGAAAAAAGTAGGTAAAAGAGCAGAAAAAGTTATATGAAAAGAAGAAACTAGTAAAAATGACAGGAAAAAGTTGGTTAAAGATCAACAACTTTCATAGTAGTTTAGGAAATGCGGCTTTCAGCGCAGTATATATATAAAAATAGCAGTATAATATAAAAATATTGAGAAAATAATCAGATTTTCCATGAAAAATGTAGGTAAAAGAGCAGAAAAAGTTATATGAAAAGAAGAAACTAGTAAAAATCACAGGAAAAAGTTGGTTAAAGATCAAAAACTTTCATAGTAGTTTAGGAAATGCAGGTTTTAGCGCAGTATATATATATAATATAAAAATATTGCGAAAACAATCAGATTTTCCATGAAATATGTAGGTAAAAGAGCAGAAAAAGTTATATGAAAAGAAGAAACTAGTAAAAATGACAGGAAAAAGTTGGTTAAAGATCAAAAACTTTCATAGTAGTTTAGCAAATGCGGGTTTCAGCGCAGTATATATATATGTAGTATAAAAATATTGAGAAAATAATCAGATTTTTCATGAAAAAGTAGGTAAAAGAGCAGAAAAAGTTATATGAAAAGAAGAAACTAGTAAAAATGACAGGAAAAAGTTGGTTAAAGATCAAAAACTTTCATAGTAGTTTAGGAAATGCGGGTTTCAGCGCAGTATATATATAAAAAATAGCAGTATAATATAAAAATATTGAGAAAATAATCAGATTTTCCATGAAAAATGTAGGTAAAAGAGCAGAAAAAGTTATATGAAAAGAACAAACTAGTAAAAATCACAGGAAAAGGTTGGTTAAAGATCAAAAACTTTCATAGTAGTTTAGGAAATGCGGGTTTCAGCGCAGTATATATATATAATATAAAAATATTGAGAAGATTTTCCATTGAAAAAGTAGGTAAAAGAGCAGAAAAAGTTATATGAAAAGAAGAAACTAGTAAAAATCACAGGTTAAAGATCAAAAACTTTCATAGTAGTTTAGGAAATGCGGGTTTCAGCGCAGTATATACATAAAAATAGCAGTATAATATAAAAACATTGAGAAAATAATCAGATTTTCCATGAAATATGTAGGTAAAAGAGCAGAAAAAGTTATATGAAAAGAAGAAACTAGTAAAAATCACAGGAAAAAGTTGGTTAAAGATCAAAAACTTTCATAGTAGTTCAGGAAATGCGGGTTTCAGCGCAGTATATATATAAAAATAGCAGTATAATATAAAAATATTGAGAAAATAATCAGATTTTCCATGAAAAAAGTAGGTAAAAGAGCAGAAAAAGTTATATGAAAAGAAGAAACTAGTAAAAATCACAGGAAAAAGTTGGTTAAAGATCAAAAACTTTCATAGTAGTTCAGGAAATGCGGGTTTCAGCGCAGTATATATATATATATAATATAAAAATATTAAGAAAATAATCAGATTTTCCATGAAAAATGTAGGTAAAAGAGCAGAAAAAGTTATATGAAAAGAAGAAACTAGTAAAAATCACAGGGAAAAGTTGGTTAAAGATCAAAAACTTTCATAGTAGTTTAGGAAATGCGGGTTTCAGCGCAGTATATATATATAATATAAAAATATTGAGAAAATTATCAGATTTTCCATGAAATATGTAGGTAAAAGAGCAGAAAAAGTTATATGAAAAGAAGAAACTAGTAAAAATCACAGGAAAAAGTTGGTTAAAGATCAAAAACTTTCATAGTAGTTTAGGAAATGCGGGTTTCAGCGCAGTATATATATATAATATAAAAATATTGAGAAGATTTTCCATTGAAAAAGTAGGTAAAAGAGCAGAAAAAGTTATATGAAAAGAAGAAACTAGTAAAAATCACAGGAAATAGTTGGTTAAAGATCAACAACTTTCATAGTAGTTAAGGAAATGCGGGGTTTCAGCGCAGTATATAAATATAATATAAAAATATTGAGAAAATTATCAGATTTTCCATGAAAAAAGTAGGTAAAAGAGCAGAAAAAGTTATATGAAAAGCACAAACTAGTAAAAATGACAGGAAAAAGTTGGTTAAAGATCAAAAACTTTCATAGTAGTTTAGGAAATGCGGGTTTCAGCGCAGTATATAAATATAATATAAAAATATTGAGAAAATTATCAGATTTTCCATGAAAAAAGTAGGTAAAAGAGCAGAAAAAGTTATATGAAAAGAAGAAACTAGTAAAAATGACAGGAAAAAGTTGGTTAGGGATCAAAAATTTTCATAGTAGTTTAGGAAATGCGGGTTTCAGCGCAGTATATAAATATAATATAAAAATATTGAGAAAATTATCAGATTTTCCATGAAAAATGTAGGTAAAAGAGCAGAAAAAGTTATATGAAAAGAAGAAACTAGTAAAAATCACAGGAAATAGTTGGTTAAAGATCAAAAACTTTCATAGTAGTTTAGGAAATGCGGGTTTCAGCGCAGTATATAAATATAATATTAAAATATTGAGAAAATTATCAGATTTTCCATGAAAAAAGTAGGTAAAAGAGCACAAAAATTTATATGAAAAGAAGAAACTAGTAAAAATGACAGGAAAAAGTTGGTTAAAGATCAAAAACTTTCATAGTAGTTTAGGAAATGCGGGTTTCAGCGCAGTATATATATAAAAATAGCAGTATAATATAAAAATATTGAGAAAATAATCAGATTTTCCATGAAAAAAGTAGGTAAAAGAGCAGAAAAAGTTATATGAAAAGAAGAAACTAGTAAAAATGACAGGAAAAAGTTGGTTAAAGATCAAAAACTTTCATAGTAGTTTAGGAAATGCGGGTTTCATCGCAGTATATATATATATAATATAAAAATATTGAGAAAATAATCAGATTTTCCATGAAAAAGTAGGTAAAAGAGCAGAAAAAGTTATATGAAAAGAAGAAACTAGTAAAAATGACAGGAAAAAGTTGGTAAAAGATCAAAAATTTTCATAGTAGTTTAGGAAATGCGGGTTTCAGCGCAGTATATAAATATAATATAAAAATATTGAGAAAATTATCAGATTTTCCATGAAAAATGTAGGTTAAATGGCAGAAAAAGTTATATGAAAAGAAGAAACTAGAAAAAATCACAAGAAATAGTTGGTTAAAGATCAAAAACTTTCATAGTAGTGTAGGAAATGCGGGTTTCAGCGCAGTATATAAATATAATATAAAAATATTGAGAAAATTATCAGATTTTCCATGAAAAAAGTAGGTAAAAGAGCAGAAAAAGTTATATGAAAAGAAGAAACTAGTAAAAATGACAGGAAAAAGTTGGTTAAAGATCAAAAACTTTCATAGTAGTTTAGGAAATGCGGGTTTCAGCGCAGTATATATATAAAAATAGCAGTATAATATAAAAATATTGAGAAAATAATCAGATTTTCCATGAAAAAAGTAGGTAAAAGAGCAGAAAAAGTTATATGAAAAGAAGAAACTAGTAAAAATGACAGGAAAAAGTTGGTTAGGGATCAAAAACTTTCATAGTAGTTTAGGAAATGCGGGTTTCATCGCAGTATATATATATGTAATATAAAAATATTGAGAAAATAATCAGATTTTCCATGAAAAAAGTAGGTAAAAGAGCAGAAAAAGTTATATGAAAAGAAGAAACTAGTAAAAATGACAGGAAAAAGTTGGTTAAAGATCAAAAACTTTCATAGTAGTTTAGGAAATGCGGGTTTCATCGCAGTATATATATATGTAATATAAAAATATTGAGAAAATAATCAGATTTTCCATGAAAAAAGTAGGTAAAAGAGCAGAAAAAGTTATATGAAAAGAAGAAACTAGTAAAAATGACAGGAAAAAGTTTGTTAAAGATCAAAAACTTTCATAGTAGTTTAGGAAATGCGGGTTTCAGCGCAGTATATTAATATAATATAAAAATATTGAGAAAATTATCAGATTTTCCATGAAAAAAGTAGGTAAAAGAGCAGAAAAAGTTATATGAAAAGAAGAAACTAGTAAAAATGACAGGAAAAAGTTGGTTAAAGATCAAAAACTTTCATAGTAGTTTAGGAAATGCGGGTTTCAGCGCAGTATATATATAAAATAGCAGTATAATATAAAAATATTGAGAAAATAATCAGATTTTCCATGAAAAAAGTAGGTAAAAGAGCAGAAAAAGTTATATGAAAAGAAGAAACTAGTAAAAATTACAGGAAAAAGTTGGTTAAAGATCAAAAACTTTCATAGTAGTTTAGGAAATGCGGGTTTCAGCGCAGTATATAAATATAATATAAAAATATTGAGAAAATTATCAGATTTTCCATGAAAAATGTAGGTAAAAGAGCAGAAAAAAGTTATATGAAAAGAAGAAACTAGTAAAAATCACAGGAAATAGTTGGTTAAAGATCAAAAACTTTCATAGTAGTTTACGAAATGCGGGTTTCTGCGCAGTATATAAATATAATATAAAAATATTGAGAAAATTATCAGATTTTCCATAAAAAAAGTAGGTAAAAGAGCAGAAAAAGTTATATGAAAAGAAGAAACTAGTAAAAATGACAGGAAAAAGTTGGTTAAAGATCAAAAACTTTCATAGTAGTTTAGGAAATGCGGGTTTCAGCGCAGTATATATATAAAAATAGCAGTATAATATAAAAATATTGAGAAAATAATCAGATTTTCCATGAAAAAAGTAGGTAAAAGTGCAGAAAAAGTTATATGAAAAGAAGAAACTAGTAAAAATGACAGGAAAAAGTTGGTTAAAGATCAAAAACTTTCATAGTAGTTTAGGAAATGCGGGTTTCATCGCAGTATATATATATATGTAATATAAAAATATTGAGAAAATAATCAGATTTTCCATGAAAAAAGTAGGTAAAAGAGCAGAAAAAGTTATATGAAAAGAAGAAACTAGTAAAAATGACAGGAAAAAGTTGGTTAAAGATCAAAAATTTTCATAGTAGTTTAGGAAATGCGGGTTTCAGCGCAGTATATAAATATAATATAAAAATATTGAGAAAATTATCAGATTTTCCATGAAAAATGTAGGTAAAAGAGCAGAAAAAGTTATATGAAAAGAAGAAACTAGTAAAAATCACAGGAAATAGTTGGTTAAAGATCAAAAACTTTCATAGTAGTTTAGGAAATGCGGGTTTCAGCGCAGTATATAAATATAATATAAAAATATTGAGAAAATTATCAGATTTTCCATGAAAAAAGTAGGTAAAAGAGCAGAAAAAAGTTATATGAAAAGAAGAAACTAGTAAAAATGACAGGAAAAAGTTGGTTAAAGATCAAACATTTTCATAGTAGTTTAGGAAATGCGGGTTTCAGCGCAGTATATAAATATAATATAAAAATATTGAGAAAATAATCAGATTTTCCATGAAAAATGTAGATAAAAGAGCAGAAAAAGTTATATGAAAAGAAGAAACTAGTAAAAATCACAGGAAATAGTTGGTTAAAGATCAAAAACTTTCATAGTAGTTTAGGAAATGCGGGTTTCAGCGCAGTGTATAAATATAATATAAAAATATTGAGAAAATTATCAGATTTTCCATGAAAAAAGTAGGTAAAAGAGCAGAAAAAAGTTATATGAAAAGAAGAAACTAGTAAAAATGACAGGAAAAAGTTGGTTAAAGATCAAAAACTTTCATAGTAGTTTAGGAAATGCGGGTTTCAGCGCAGTATATATATAAAAATAGCAGTATAATATAAAAATATTGAGAAAATTATCAGATTTTCCATGAAAAATGTAGGTAAAAGAGCAGAAAAAGTTATATGAAAAGAAGAAGCTAGTAAAAATCACAGGAAATAGTTGGTTAAAGATCAACAACTTTCATAGTAGTTAAGGAAATGCGGGTTTCAGCGCAGTATATAAATATAATATAAAAATATTGAGAAAATTATCAGATTTTCCATGAAAAAAGTAGGTAAAAGAGCAGAAAAAGTTATATGAAAAGCAGAAAGAAAGTTATATGAAAAGAAGAAACTAGTAAAAATCACAGGAAAAAGTTTGTTAAAGATCAAAAACTATCATAGTAGTTTAGGAAATGCGGGTTTCAGCGCAGTATATATATACAAATAGCAGTATAATATAAAAATATTGAGAAAATTATCAGATTTTCCATGAAAAATGTAGGTAAAAGAGCAGAAAAAGTTATATGAAAAGAAGAAACTAGTAAAAATCACAGGAAATAGTTGGTTAAAGATCAAAAACTTTCATAGTAGTTTAGGAAATGCGGGTTTCAGCGCAGTATATAAATATAATATAAAAATATTGAGCAAATTATCAGATTTTCCATGAAAAAAGTAGGTAAAAGAGCAGAAAAAAGTTATATGAAAAGAAGAAACTAGTAAAAATGACAGGAAAAAGTTGGTTAAAGATCAAACATTTTCATAGTAGTTTAGGAAATGCGGGTTTCAGCGCAGTATATAAATATATATAATATAAAAATATTGAGAAAATAATCAGATTTTCCATGAAAAAAGTAGGTAAAAGAGCAGAAAAAGTTATATGAAAAGAAGAAACTAGTAAAAATGACAGGAAAAAGTTGGTTAAAGATCAAAAACTTTCATAGTAGTTAAGAGTATATATATATATAATATAAAAATATTGAGAAAATAATCAGATTTTCCATGAAAAAAGTAGGTAAAAGAGCAGAAAAAGTTATATGAAAAGAAGAAACTAGTAAAAATGACAGGAAAAAGTTGGTTAAAGATCAAACATTTTCATAGTAGTTTAGGAAATGCGGGTTTCAGCGCAGTATATAAATATATATAATATAAAAATATTGAGAAAATAAACAGATTTTCCATGAAAAATGTAGATAAAAGAGCAGAAAAAGTTATATGAAAAGAAGAAACTAGTAAAAATCACAGGAAATAGTTGGTTAAAGATCAAAAACTTTCATAGTAGTTTAGGAAATGCGGGGTTTCAGCGCAGTGTATAAATATAATATAAAAATATTGAGAAAATTATCAGATTTTCCATGAAAAAAGTAGGTAAAAGAGCAGAAAAAGTTATATGAAAAGAAGAAACTAGTAAAAATGACAGGAAAAAATTGGTTAAAGATCAAAAACTTTCATAGTAGTTTAGGAAATGCGGGTTTCAGCGCAGTATATATATAAAAATAGCAGTATAATATAAAAATAATGAGAAAATTATCAGATTTTCCATGAAAAATGTAGGTAAAAGAGCAGAAAAAGTTATATGAAAAGAAGAAACTAGTAAAAATCACAGGAAATAGTTGGTTAAAGATCAACAACTTTCATAGTAGTTAAGGAAATGCGGGTTTCAACGCAGTATATAAATATAATATAAAAATATTGAGAAAATTATCAGATTTTCCATGAAAAAAGTAGGTAAAAGAGCAGAAAAAGTTATATGAAAAGCAGAAACTAGTAAAAATGACAGGAAAAAGTTGGTTGAAGATCAAAAACTTTCATAGTAGTTTATCAAATGCGGGTTTCAGCGCAGTATATAAATATAATATAAAAATATTGAGAAAATTATCAGATTTTCCATGAAAAAAGTAGGTAAAAGAGAGGAAAAAGAAGAAACTAGTAAAAATCACAGGAAAAAGTTGGTTAAAGATCAAAAACTTTCATAGTAGTTTAGGAAATGCGGGTTTCAGCGCAGTATATATATATAATATAAAAATATTGAGAAGATTTTCCATGAAAAAAGTAGGTAAAAGAGCAGAAAAAGTTATATGAAAAGAAGAAACTAGTAAAAATCACAGGAAAAAGTTTGTTAAAGATCAAAAACTATCATAGTAGTTTAGGAAATGCGGGTTTCAGCGCAGTATATATATACAAATAGCAGTATAATATAAAAATATTGAGAAAATTATCAGATTTTCCATGAAAAATGTAGGTAAAAGAGCAGAAAAAGTTATATGAAAAGAAGAAACTAGTAAAAATCACAGGAAATAGTTGGTTAAAGATCAACAACTTTCATAGTAGTTAAGGAAATGCGGGTTTCAGCGCAGTATATAAATATAATATAAAAATATTGAGAAAATTATCAGATTTTCCATGAAAAAAGTAGGTAAAAGAGCAGAAAAAGTTATATGAAAAGCACAAACTAGTAAAAATGACAGGAAAAAGTTGGTTGAAGATCAAAAACTTTCATAGTAGTTTATCAAATGCGGGTTTCAGCGCAGTATATAAATATAATAAAAAAATATTGAGAAAATTATCAGATTTTCCATGAAAAAAGTAGGTAAAAGAGAGGAAAAAGTTATATGAAGAGAAGAAACTAGTAAAAATGACAGGAAAAAGTTGGTTAAAGATCAAAAACTTTCATAGTAGTTTAGGAAATGCGAGTTTCAGCGCAGTATATATATATAATATAAAAATATTGAGAAAATTATCAGATCTTCCATGAAATATGTAGGTAAAAGAGCAGAAAAAGTTATATGAAAAGAAGAAACTAGTAAAAATGACAGGAAAAAGTTGGTTAAAGATCAAAAACTTTCATAGTAGTTTAGGAAATGCGGGTTTCAGCGCAGTATATATATATAATATAAAAATATTGAGAAGATTTTCCATGAAAAAAGTAGGTAAAAGAGCAGAAAAAGTTATATGAAAAGAAGAAACTAGTAAAAATGACAGGAAAAAGTTGGTTAAAGATCAAAAACTTTCATAGTAGTTTAGGAAATGTGGGTTTCAGCGCAGTATATATATAAAAATAGCAGTATAATATAAAAATATTGAGAAAATAATCAGATTTTCCATGAAAAAGTAGGTAAAAGAGCAGAAAAAGTTATATGAAAAGAAGAAACTAGTAAAAAATGACAGGAAAAAGTTGGTTAGGGATCAAAAACTTTCATAGTAGTTTAGGAAATGCGGGTTTCATCGCAGTATATATATATGTAATATAAAAATATTGAGAAAATAATCAGATTTTCCATGAAAAAAGTAGGTAAAAGAGCAGAAAAAGTTATATGAAAAGAAGAAACTAGTAAAAATGACAGGAAAAAGTTGGTTAAAGATCAAAAACTTTCATAGTAGTTTAGGAAATGCGGGTTTCATCGCAGTATATATATATGTAATATAAAAATATTGAGAAAATAATCAGATTTTCCATGAAAAAAGTAGGTAAAAGAGCAGAAAAAGTTATATGAAAAGAAGAAACTAGTAAAAATGACAGGAAAAAGTTGGTTAAAGATCAAAAACTTTCATAGTAGTTTAGGAAATGCGGGTTTCAGCGCAGTATATTAATATAATATAAAAATATTGAGAAAATTATCAGATTTTCCATGAAAAAAGTAGGTAAAAGAGCAGAAAAAGTTATATGAAAAGAAGAAACTAGTAAAAATGACAGGAAAAAGTTGGTTAAAGATCAAAAACTTTCATAGTAGTTTAGGAAATGCGGGTTTCAGCGCAGTATATATATAAAAATAGCAGTATAATATAAAAATATTGAGAAAATAATCAGATTTTCCATGAAAAAAGTAGGTAAAAGAGCAGAAAAAGTTATATGAAAAGAAGAAACTAGTAAAAATTACAGGAAAAAGTTGGTTAAAGATCAAAAACTTTCATAGTAGTTTAGGAAATGCGGGTCTCAGCGCAGTATATAAATATAATATAAAAATATTGAGAAAATTATCAGATTTTCCATGAAAAATGTAGGTAAAAGAGCAGAAAAAGTTATATGAAAAGAAGAAACTAGTAAAAATCACAGGAAATAGTTGGTTAAAGATCAAAAACTTTCATAGTAGTTTACGAAATGCGGGTTTCAGCGCAGTATATAAATATAATATAAAAATATTGAGAAAATTATCAGATTTTCCATAAAAAAAGTAGGTAAAAGAGCAGAAAAAGTTATATGAAAATAAGAAACTAGTAAAAATGACAGGAAAAAGTTGGTTAAAGATCAAAAACTTTCATAGTAGTTTAGGAAATGCGGGTTTCAGCGCAGTATATATATATATGTAATATAAAAATATTGAGAAAATAATCAGATTTTCCATGAAAAAAGTAGGTAAAAGAGCAGAAAAAGTTATATGAAAAGAAGAAACTAGTAAAAATGACAGGAAAAAGTTGGTTAAAGATCAAACATTTTCATAGTAGTTTAGGAAATGCGGGTTTCAGCGCAGTATATATATAAAAATAGCAGTATAATATAAAAATATTGAGAAAATAATCAGATTTTCCATGAAAAAAGTAGGTAAAAGAGCAGAAAAAGTTATATGAAAAGAAGAAACTAGTAAAAATTACAGGAAAAAGGTGGTTAAAGATCAAAAACTTTCATAGTAGTTTAGGAAATGCGGGTTTCAGCGCAGTATATAAATATAATATAAAAATATTGAGAAAATTATCAGATTTTCCATGAAAAATGTAGGTAAAAGAGCAGAAAAAAGTTATATGAAAAGAAGAAACTAGTAAAAATCACAGGAAATAGTTGGTTAAAGATCAAAAACTTTCATAGTAGTTTACGAAATGCGGGTTTCAGCGCAGTATATAAATATAATATAAAAATATTGAGAAAATTATCAGATTTTCCATAAAAAAAGTAGGTAAAAGAGCAGAAAAAGTTATATGAAAAGAAGAAACTAGTAAAAATGACAGGAAAAAGTTGGTTAAAGATCAAAAACTTTCATAGTAGTTTAGGAAATGCGGGTTTCAGCGCAGTATATATATAAAAATAGCAGTATAATATAAAAATATTGAGAAAATAATCAGATTTTCCATGAAAGAAGTAGGTAAAAGAGCAGAAAAAGTTATATGAAAAGAAGAAACTAGTAAAAATTACAGGAAAAAGTTGGTTAAAGATCAAAAACTTTCATAGTAGTTTAGGAAATGCGGGTTTCAGCGCAGTATATAAATATAATATAAAAATATTGAGAAAATTATCAGATTTTCCATGAAAAATGTAGGTAAAAGAGCAGAAAAAAGTTATATGAAAAGAAGAAACTAGTAAAAATCACAGGAAATAGTTGGTTAAAGATCAAAAACTTTCATAGTAGTTTACGAAATGCGGGTTTCAGCGCAGTATATAAATATAATATAAAAATATTGAGAAAATTATCAGATTTTCCATAAAAAAAGTAGGTAAAAGAGCAGAAAAAGTTATATGAAAATAAGAAACTAGTAAAAATGACAGGAAAAAGTTGGTTAAAGATCAAAAACTTTCATAGTAGTTTAGGAAATGCGGGTTTCATCGCAGTATATATATATATGTAATATAAAAATATTGAGAAAATAATCAGATTTTCCATGAAAAAAGTAGGTAAAAGAGCAGAAAAAGTTATATGAAAAGACGAAACTAGTAAAAATGACAGGAAAAAGTTGGTTAAAGATCAAAAATTTGCATAGTAGTTTAGGAAATGCGGGTTTCAGCGCAGTATATAAATATAATATAAAAATATTGAGAAAATTATCAGATTTTCCATGAAAAATGTAGGTAAAAGAGCAGAAAAAGTTATATGAAAAGAAGAAACTAGTAAAAATCACAGGAAATAGTTGGTTAAAGATCAAAAACTTTCATAGTAGTTTAGGAAATGCGGGTTTCAGCGCAGTATATAAATATAATATAAAAATATTGAGAAAATTATCAGATTTTCCATGAAAAAAGTAGGTAAAAGAGCAGAAAAAAGTTATATGAAAAGAAGAAACTAGTAAAAATGACAGGAAAAAGTTGGTTAAAGATCAAACATTTTCATAGTAGTTTAGGAAATGCGGGTTTCAGCGCAGTATATACATAAAAATAGCAGTATAATATAAAAATATTGAGAAAATAATCAGATTTTCCATGAAAAATGTAGATAAAAGAGCAGAAAAAGTTATATGAAAAGAAGAAACTAGTAAAAATCACAGGAAATAGTTGGTTAAAGATCAAAAACTTTCATAGTAGTTTAGGAAATGCGGGTTTCAGCGCAGTGTATAAATATAATATAAAAATATTGAGAAAATTATCAGACTTTCCATGAAAAATGTAGGTAAAAGAGCAGAAAAAGTTATATGAAAAGAAGAAACTAGTAAAAATCACAGGAAAAAGTTGGTTAAAGATCAAAAACGTTCATAGTAGTTTAGGAAATGCGGGTTTCAGCGCAGTATATATATATGTAATATAAAAATATTGAGAAAATAATCAGATTTTCCATGAAAAAAGTAGGTAAAAGAGCAGAAAAAGTTATATGAAAAGAAGAAACTAGTAAAAATGACAGGAAAAAGTTGGTTAAAGATTAAAAACTTTCATAGTAGTTTAGGAAATGCGGGTTTCAGCGCAGTATATATATATATATATAATATAAAAATATTGAGAAAATAATCAGATTTTCCATGAAAAAAGTAGGTAAAAGAGCAGAAAAAGTTATATGAAAAGAAGAAACTAGTAAAAATCACAGGAAAAAGTTGGTTAAAGATCAAAAACTTTCATAGTAGTTTAGGAAATGCGGGTTTCAGCGCAGTATATAAATATAATATAAAAATATTGAGAAATTTATCAGATTTTCCATGAAAAATGTAGGTAAAAGAGCAGAAAATTTTATTTAAAAAAAGAAACTAGTAAAAATCACAGGAAATAGTTGGTTAAAGATCAAAAACTTTCATAGTAGTTTAGGAAATGCGGGTTTCAGCGCAGTATATAAATATAATATAAAAATATTGAGAAAATTATCAGATTTTCCATGAAAAAAGTAGGTAAAAGAGCAGAAAAAGTTATATGAAAAGAAGAAACTAGTAAAAATGACAGGAAAAAGTTGGTTAAAGATCAAAAACTGTCATAGTAGTTTAGGAAATGCGGGTTTCAGCGCAGTATATATATATAAATAGCAGTATAATATAAAACTATTGAGAAAATAATCAGATTTTTCATGAAAAAAGTAGGTAAAAGAGCAGAAAAAGTTATATGAAAAGAAGAAACTAGTAAAAATGACAAGAAAAAGTTGGTTAAAGATCAAAAACTTTCATAGTAGTTTAGGAAATGCGGGTTTCAGCGCAGTATATAAATATAATATAAAAATATTGAGAAAATTATCAGATTTTCCATGAAAAAAGTAGGTAAAAGAGCAGAAAAAGTTATATGAAAAGAAGAAACTAGTAAAAATGACAGGAAAAAGTTGGTTAAAGATCAAAAATTTTCATAGTAGGTTAGGAAATGCGGGTTTCAGCGCAGTATATATATATAATATAAAAATATTGAGAAAATTATCAGATTTTCCATGAAAAATGTAGGTAAAAGAGCAGAAAAAGTTATATGAAAAGAAGAAACTAGTAAAAATCACAGGAAAAAGTTGGTTAAAGATCAAAAACGTTCATAGTAGTTTAGGAAATGCGGGTTTCAGCGCAGTATATATATATGTAATATAAAAATATTGAGAAAATAATCAGATTTTCCATGAAAAAAGTAGGTAAAAGAGCAGAAAAAGTTATATGAAAAGAAGAAACTAGTAAAAATGACAGGAAAAAGTTGGTTAAAGATTAAAAACTTTCATAGTAGTTTAGGAAATGCGGGTTTCAGCGCAGTATATATATATATATATAATATAAAAATATTGAGAAAATAATCAGATTTTCCATGAAAAAAGTAGGTAAAAGAGCAGAAAAAGTTATATGAAAAGAAGAAACTAGTAAAAATGACAGGAAAAAGTTGGTTAAAGATCAAAAACTTTCATAGTAGTTTAGGAAATGCGGGTTTCAGCGCAGTATATAAATATAATATAAAAATATTGAGAAAATTATCAGATTTTCCATGGAAAAAGTAGGTAAAAGAGCAGAAAAAGTTATATGAAAAGAAGAAACTAGTAAAAATCACAGGAAAAAGTTGGTTAAAGATCAACAACTTTCATAGTAGTTTAGGAAATGCGTGTTTCAGCGCAGTATATAAATATAATATAAAAATATTGAGAAAATTATCAGACTTTCCATGAAAAATGTAGGTAAAAGAGCAGAAAAAGTTATATGAAAAGAAGAAACTAGTAAAAATCACAGGAAATAGTTGGTTAATGACCAAAAACTTTCATAGTAGTTTAGGAAATGCGGGTTTCAGCGCAGTATATAAATATAATATAAAAATATTGAGAAAATTATCAGATTTTCCATGAAAAAAGTAGGTAAAAGAGCAGAAAAAGTTATATGAAAAGAAGAAACTAGTAAAAATGACAGGAAAAAGTTGGTTAAAGATCAAAAATTTTCATAGTAGGTTAGGAAATGCGGGTTTCAGCGCAGTATATAAATATAATATAAAAATATTGAGAAAATTATCAGATTTTCCATGAAAAATGTAGGTAAAAGAGCAGAAAAAGTTATATGAAAAGAAGAAACTAGTAAAAATCACAGGAAAAAGTTGGTTAAAGATCAAAAATTTTCATAGTAGGTTAGGAAATGCGGGTTTCAGCGCAGTATATAAATATAATATAAAAATATTGAGAAAATTATCAGACTTTCCATGAAAAATGTAGGTAAAAGAGCAGAAAAAGTTATATGAAAAGAAGAAACTAGTAAAAATCACAGGAAATAGTTGGTTAATGACCAAAAACTTTCATAGTAGTTTAGGAAATGCGGGTTTCAGCGCAGTATATAAATATAATATAAAAATATTGAGAAAATTATCAGATTTTCCATGAAAAATGTAGGTAAAAGAGCAGAAAAAGTTATATGAAAAGAAGAAACTAGTAAAAATGACAGGAAAAAGTTGGTTAAAGATCAAAAATTTTCATAGTAGGTTAGGAAATGCGGGTTTCAGCGCAGTATATAAATATAATATAAAAATATTGAGAAAATTATCAGATTTTCCATGAAAAATGTAGGTAAAAGAGCAGAAAAGTTATATGAAAAGAAGAAACTAGTAAAAATCACAGGAAAAAGTTGGTTAAAGATCAAAAACTTTCATAGTAGTTTAGGAAATGCGGGTTTCAGCGCAGTATATATATATGTAATATAAAAATATTGAGAAAATGATCAGATTTTCCATGAAAAAAGTAGGTAAAAGAGCAGAAAAAGTTATATGAAAAGAAGAAACTAGTAAAAATGACAGGAAAAAGTTGGTTAAAGATTAAAAACTTTCATAGTAGTTTAGGAAATGCGGGTTTCAGCGCAGTATATATATATATATATAATATAAAAATATTGAGAAAATAATCAGATTTTCCATGAAAAAAGTAGGTAAAAGAGCAGAAAAAGTTATATGAAAAGAAGAAACTAGTAAAAATCACAGGAAAAAGTTGGTTAAAGATCAAAAACTTTCATAGTAGTTTAGGAAATGCGGGTTTCAGCGCAGTATATAAATATAATATAAAAATATTGAGAAAATTATCAGATTTTCCATGAAAAAAGTAGGTAAAAGAGCAGAAAAAGTTATATGAAAAGAAGAAACTAGTAAAAATCACAGGAAAAAGTTGGTTAAAGATCAAAAACTTTCATAGTAGTTTAGGAAATGCGGGTTTCAGCGCAGTATATATATATGTAATATAAAAATAATGAGAAAATAATCAGATTTTCCATGAAAAAAGTAGGTAAAAGAGCAGAAAAAGTTTTATGAAAAGAAGAAACTAGTAAAAATGACAGGAAAAAGTTGGTTAAAGATTAAAAACTTTCATAGTAGTTTAGGAAATGCGGGTTTCAGCGCAGTATATATATATATATATAATATAAAAATATTGAGAAAATAATCAGATTTTCCATGAAAAAAGTAGGTAAAAGAGCAGAAAAAGTTATATGAAAAGAAGAAACTAGTAAAAATCACAGGAAAAAGTTGGTTAAAGATCAAAAACTTTCATAGTAGTTTAGGAAATGCGGGTTTCAGCGCAGTATATAAATATAATATAAAAATATTGAGAAAATTATCAGATTTTCCATGAAAAATGTAGGTAAAAGAGCAGAAAATTTTATTTAAAAAAAGAAACTAGTAAAAATCACAGGAAATAGTTGGTTAAAGATCAAAAACTTTCATAGTAGTTTAGGAAATGCGGGTTTCAGCGCAGTATATATATATATATATAATATAAAAATATTGAGAAAATAATCAGATTTTCCATGAAAAAAGTAGGTAAAAGAGCAGAAAAAGTTATATGAAAAGAAGAAACTAGTAAAAATGACAGGAAAAAGTTGGTTAAAGATTAAAAACTTTCATAGTAGTTTAGGAAATGCGGGTTTCAGCGCAGTATATATATATATATATAATATAAAAATATTGAGAAAATAATCAGATTTTCCATGAAAAAAGTAGGTAAAAGAGCAGAAAAAGTTATATGAAAAGAAGAAACTAGTAAAAATCACAGGAAAAAGTTGGTTAAAGATCAAAAACTTTCATAGTAGTTTAGGAAATGCGGGTTTCAGCGCAGTATATAAATATAATATAAAAATATTGAGAAAATTATCAGATTTTCCATGGAAAAATTAGGTAAAAGAGCAGAAAAAGTTATATGAAAAGAAGAAACTAGTAAAAATCACAGGAAAAAGTTGGTTAAAGATCAAAAACTTTCATAGTAGTTTAGGAAATGCGTGTTTCAGCGCAGTATATAAATATAATATAAAAATATTGAGAAAATTATCAGACTTTCCATGAAAAATGTAGGTAAAAGAGCAGAAAAAGTTATATGAAAAGAAGAAACTAGTAAAAATCACAGGAAATAGTTGGTTAATGACCAAAAACTTTCATAGTAGTTTAGGAAATGCGGGTTTCAGCGCAGTATATAAATATAATATAAAAATATTGAGAAAATTATCAGATTTTCCATGAAAAAAGTAGGTAAAAGAGCAGAAAAAGTTATATGAAAAGAAGAAACTAGTAAAAATGACAGGAAAAAGTTGGTTAAAGATCAAAAATTTTCATAGTAGGTTAGGAAATGCGGGTTTCAGCGCAGTATATAAATATAATATAAAAATATTGAGAAAATAATCAGATTTTCCATGAAAAATGTAGGTAAAAGAGCAGAAAAGTTATATGAAAAGAAGAAACTAGTAAAAATCACAGGAAAAAGTTGGTTAAAGATCAAAAACGTTCATAGTAGTTTAGGAAATGCGGGTTTCAGCGCAGTATATATATATGTAATATAAAAATATTGAGAAAATGATCAGATTTTCCATGAAAAAAGTAGGTAAAAGAGCAGAAAAAGTTATATGAAAAGAAGAAACTAGTAAAAATGACAGGAAAAAGTTGGTTAAAGATTAAAAACTTTCATAGTAGTTTAGGAAATGCGGGTTTCAGCGCAGTATATATATATATATATAATATAAAAATATTGAGAAAATAATCAGATTTTCCATGAAAAAAGTAGGTAAAAGAGCAGAAAAAGTTATATGAAAAGAAGAAACTAGTAAAAATCACAGGAAAAAGTTGGTTAAAGATCAAAAACTTTCATAGTAGTTTAGGAAATGCGGGTTTCAGCGCAGTATATAAATATAATATAAAAATATTGAGAAAATTATCAGATTTTCCATGAAAAATGTAGGTAAAAGAGCAGAAAAAGTTATATGAAAAGAAGAAACTAGTAAAAATCACAGGAAAAAGTTGGTTAAAGATCAAAAACGTTCATAGTAGTTTAGGAAATGCGGGTTTCAGCGCAGTATATATATATGTAATATAAAAATAATGAGAAAATAATCAGATTTTCCATGAAAAAAGTAGGTAAAAGAGCAGAAAAAGTTATATGAAAAGAAGAAACTAGTAAAAATCACAGGAAAAAGTTGGTTAAAGATTAAAAACTTTCATAGTAGTTTAGGAAATGCGGGTTTCAGCGCAGTATATATATATATATATAATATAAAAATATTGAGAAAATAATCAGATTTTCCATGAAAAAAGTAGGTAAAAGAGCAGAAAAAGTTATATGAAAAGAAGAAACTAGTAAAAATCACAGGAAAAAGTTGGTTAAAGATCAAAAACTTTCATAGTAGTTTAGGAAATGCGGGTTTCAGCGCAGTATATAAATATAATATAAAAATATTGAGAAAATTATCAGATTTTCCATGAAAAATGTAGGTAAAAGAGCAGAAAATTTTATTTAAAAAAAGAAACTAGTAAAAATCACAGGAAATAGTTGGTTAAAGATCAAAAACTTTCATAGTAGTTTAGGAAATGCGGGTTTCAGCGCAGTATATATATATATATATAATATAAAAATATTGAGAAAATAATCAGATTTTCCATGAAAAAAGTAGGTAAAAGAGCAGAAAAAGTTATATGAAAAGAAGAAACTAGTAAAAATCACAGGAAAAAGTTGGTTAAAGATTAAAAACTTTCATAGTAGTTTAGGAAATGCGGGTTTCAGCGCAGTATATATATATATATATAATATAAAAATATTGAGAAAATAATCAGATTTTCCATGAAAAAAGTAGGTAAAAGAGCAGAAAAAGTTATATGAAAAGAAGAAACTAGTAAAAATCACAGGAAAAAGTTGGTTAAAGATCAAAAACTTTCATAGTAGTTTAGGAAATGCGGGTTTCAGCGCAGTATATAAATATAATATAAAAATATTGAGAAAATTATCAGATTTTCCATGGAAAAATTAGGTAAAAGAGCAGAAAAAGTTATATGAAAAGAAGAAACTAGTAAAAATCACAGGAAAAAGTTGGTTAAAGATCAAAAACTTTCATAGTAGTTTAGGAAATGCGTGTTTCAGCGCAGTATATAAATATAATATAAAAATATTGAGAAAATTATCAGACTTTCCATGAAAAATGTAGGTAAAAGAGCAGAAAAAGTTATATGAAAAGAAGAAACTAGTAAAAATCACAGGAAATAGTTGGTTAATGACCAAAAACTTTCATAGTAGTTTAGGAAATGCGGGTTTCAGCGCAGTATATAAATATAATATAAAAATATTGAGAAAATTATCAGATTTTCCATGAAAAAAGTAGGTAAAAGAGCAGAAAAAGTTATATGAAAAGAAGAAACTAGTAAAAATGACAGGAAAAAGTTGGTTAAAGATCAAAAACTTTCATAGTAGGTTAGGAAATGCGGGTTTCAGCGCAGTATATAAATATAATATAAAAATATTGAGAAAATTATCAGATTTTCCATGAAAAATGTAGGTAAAAGAGCAGAAAAAGTTATATGAAAAGAAGAAACTAGTAAAAATCACAGGAAAAAGTTGGTTAAAGATCAAAAATTTTCATAGTAGGTTAGGAAATGCGGGTTTCAGCGCAGTATATAAATATAATATAAAAATATTGAGAAAATTATCAGACTTTCCATGAAAAATGTAGGTAAAAGAGCAGAAAAAGTTATATGAAAAGAAGAAACTAGTAAAAATCACAGGAAAAAGTTGGTTAATGACCAAAAACTTTCATAGTAGTTTAGGAAATGCGGGTTTCAGCGCAGTATATAAATATAATATAAAAATATTGAGAAAATTATCAGATTTTCCATGAAAAATGTAGGTAAAAGAGCAGAAAAAGTTATATGAAAAGAAGAAACTAGTAAAAATGACAGGAAAAAGTTGGTTAAAGATCAAAAATTTTCATAGTAGGTTAGGAAATGCGGGTTTCAGCGCAGTATATAAATATAATATAAAAATATTGAGAAAATTATCAGATTTTCCATGAAAAATGTAGGTAAAAGAGCAGAAAAGTTATATGAAAAGAAGAAACTAGTAAAAATCACAGGAAAAAGTTGGTTAAAGATCAAAAACGTTCATAGTAGTTTAGGAAATGCGGGTTTCAGCGCAGTATATATATATGTAATATAAAAATATTGAGAAAATGATCAGATTTTCCATGAAAAAAGTAGGTAAAAGAGCAGAAAAAGTTATATGAAAAGAAGAAACTAGTAAAAATGACAGGAAAAAGTTGGTTAAAGATTAAAAACTTTCATAGTAGTTTAGGAAATGCGGGTTTCAGCGCAGTATATATATATATATATAATATAAAAATATTGAGAAAATAATCAGATTTTCCATGAAAAAAGTAGGTAAAAGAGCAGAAAAAGTTATATGAAAAGAAGAAACTAGTAAAAATCACAGGAAAAAGTTGGTTAAAGATCAAAAACTTTCATAGTAGTTTAGGAAATGCGGGTTTCAGCGCAGTATATAAATATAATATAAAAATATTGAGAAAATTATCAGATTTTCCATGAAAAATGTAGGTAAAAGAGCAGAAAAAGTTATATGAAAAGAAGAAACTAGTAAAAATCACAGGAAAAAGTTGGTTAAAGATCAAAAACGTTCATAGTAGTTTAGGAAATGCGGGTTTCAGCGCAGTATATATATATGTAATATAAAAATATTGAGAAAATAATCAGATTTTCCATGAAAAAAGTAGGTAAAAGAGCAGAAAAAGTTATATGAAAAGAAGAAACTAGTAAAAATGACAGGAAAAAGTTGGTTAAAGATTAAAAACTTTCATAGTAGTTTAGGAAATGCGGGTTTCAGCGCAGTATATATATATATATATAATATAAAAATATTGAGAAAATAATCAGATTTTCCATGAAAAAAGTAGGTAAAAGAGCAGAAAAAGTTATATGAAAAGAAGAAACAAGTAAAAATCACAGGAAAAAGTTGGTTAAAGATCAAAAACTTTCATAGTAGTTTAGGAAATGCGGGTTTCAGCGCAGTATATAAATATAATATAAAAATATTGAGAAAATTATCAGATTTTCCATGAAAAATGTAGGTAAAAGAGCAGAAAATTTTATTTAAAAAAAGAAACTAGTAAAAATCACAGGAAATAGTTGGTTAAAGATCAAAAACTTTCATAGTAGTTTAGGAAATGCGGGTTTCAGCGCAGTATATAAATATAATATAAAAATATTGAGAAAATTATCAGATTTTCCATGAAAAAAGTAGGTAAAAGAGCAGAAAAAGTTATATGAAAAGAAGAAACTAGTAAAAATGACAGGAAAAAGTTGGTTAAAGATCAAAAACTGTCATAGTAGTTTAGGAAATGCGGGTTTCAGCGCAGTATATATATAAAAATAGCAGTATAATATAAAACTATTGAGAAAATAATCAGATTTTCCATGAAAAAAGTAGGTAAAAGAGCAGAAAAAGTTATATGAAAAGAAGAAACTAGTAAAAATGACAAGAAAAAGTTGGTTAAAGATCAAAAACTTTCATAGTAAATTAGGAAATGCGGGTTTCATCGCAGTATATATATATGTAATATAAAAATATTGAGAAAATAATCAGATTTTCCATGAAAAAAGTAGGTAAAAGAGCAGAAAAAGTTATATGAAAAGAAGAAACTAGTAAAAATGACAGGAAAAAGTTGGTTAAAAATCAAAAATTTTCATAGTAGTTTAGGAAATGCGGGTTTCAGCGCAGTATATATATATGTAATATAAAAATATTGAGAAAATAATCAGATTTTCCATGAAAAAAGTAGGTAAAAGAGCAGAAAAAGTTATATGAAAAGAAGAAACTAGTAAAAATGACAGGAAAAAGTTGGTTAAAGATCGAAAACTTTCATAGTAGTTTAGGAAATGCGGGTTTCAGCGCAGTATATAAATATAATATAAAAATATTGAGAAAATTATCAGATTTTCCATGAAAAAAGTAGGTAAAAGAGCAGAAAAAGTTATATGAAAAGAAGAAACTAGTAAAAATGACAAGAAAAAGTTGGTTAAAGATCAAAAACTTTCATAGTAGTTTAGGAAATGCGGGTTTCAGCGCAGTATATATATAAAAATAGCAGAATAATATAAAAATATTGAAAAAATAATCAGATTTTCCATGAAAAAAGTAGGTAAAAGAGCAGACAAAGTTATATGAAAAGAAGAAACTAGTAAAAATGACAGGAAAAAGTTGGTTAAAGATCAAAAACTTTTATAGTAGTTTAGGAAATGCGGGTTTCATCGCAGTATATATATATATAATATAAAAATATTGAGAAAATAATCAGATTTTCCATGAAAAAAGTAGGTAAAAGAGCAGAAAAAGTTATATGAAAAGAAGAAACTAGTAAAAATCACAGGAAAAAGTTGGTTAAAGATCAAAAACTTTCATAGTAGTTTAGGAAATGCGGGTTTCAGCGCAGTATATAAATATAATATAAAAATATTGAGAAAATTATCAGATTTTCCATGGAAAAATTAGGTAAAAGAGCAGAAAAAGTTATATGAAAAGAAGAAACTAGTAAAAATCACAGGAAAAAGTTGGTTAAAGATCAAAAACTTTCATAGTAGTTTAGGAAATGCGGGGTTCAGCGCAGTATATATATATATAATATAAAAATATTGAGAAAATAATCAGATTTTCCATGAAAAAAGTAGGTAAAAGAGCAGAAAAAGTTATATGAAAAGAAGAAACTAGTAAAAATCACAGGAAATAGTTGGTTAATGATCAAAAACTTTCATAGTAGTTTAGGAAATGCGGGTTTCAGCGCAGTATATAAATATAATATAAATATATTGAGAAAATTATCAGATTTTCCATGGAAAAATTAGGTAAAAGAGCAGAAAAAGTTATATGAAAAGAAGAAACTAGTAAAAATGACAGGAAAAAGTTGGTTAAAGATCAAAAACTTTCATAGTAGTTTAGGAAATGCGGGTTTCAGCGCAGTATATAAAATAAAAATATTGAGAAAATAATCAGATTTTCCATGAAAAATGTAGGTAAAAGAGCAGAAAAAGTTATATGAAAAGAAGAAACTAGTAAAAATGACAAGAAAAAGTTGGTTAAAGATCAAAAACTTTCATAGTAGTTTAGGAAATGCGGGTTTCAGCGCAGTATATAAATATAATATAAAAATATTGAGAAAATTATCAGATTTTCCATGGAAAAATTAGGTAAAAGAGCAGAAAATGTTATATGAAAAGAAGAAACTAGTAAAAATCACAGGAAAAAGTTGGTTAAAGATCAAAACCTTTCATAGTAGTTTAGGAAATGCGGGGTTCAGCGCAGTATATATATATATAATATAAAAATATTGAGAAAATAATCAGATTTTCCATGAAAAAAGTAGGTAAAAGAGCAGAAAAAGTTATATGAAAAGAAGAAACTAGTAAAAATCACAGGAAATAGTTGGTTAATGATCAAAAACTTTCATAGTAGTTTAGGAAATGCGGGTTTCAGCGCAGTATATAAATATAATATAAAAATATTGAGAAAATTATCAGATTTTCCATGAAAAAAGTAGGTAAAAGAGCAGAAAAAGTTATATGAAAAGAAGAAACTAGTAAAAATGACAGGAAAAAGTTGGTTAAAGATCAAAAATTTTCATAGTAGTTTAGGAAATGCGGGTTTCAGCGCAGTATATAAATATAATATAAAAATATTGAGAAAATTATCAGATTTTCCATGAAAAATGTAGGTAAAAGAGCAGAAAAAGTTATATGAAAAGAAGAAACTAGTAAAAATCACAGGAAAAAGTTGGTTAAAGATCAAAAACGTTCATAGTAGTTTAGGAAATGCGGGTTTCAGCGCAGTATATAAATATAATATAAAAATATTGAGAAAATTATCAGATTTTCCATGAAAAAAGTAGGTAAAAGAGCAGAAAAAGTTATATGAAAAGAAGAAACTAGTAAAAATCACAGGAAATAGTTGGTTAAAGATCAAAAACTTTCATAGTAGTTTAGGAAATGCGGGTTTCAGCGCAGTATATAAATATAATATAAAAATATTGAGAAAATTATCAGATTTTCCATGAAAAAAGTAGGTAAAAGAGCAGAAAAAGTTATATGAAAAGAAGAAACTAGTAAAAATGACAGGAAAAAGTTGGTTAAAGATCAAAAACTTTCATAGTAGTTTAGGAAATGCGGGTTTCATCGCAGTATATATATATATAATATAAAAATATTGAGAAAATAATCAGATTTTCCATGAAAAAAGTAGGTAAAAGAGCAGAAAAAGTTATATGAAAAGAAGAAACTAATAAAAATGACGGGAAAAAGTTGGTTAAAGATCAAAAATTTTCATAGTAGTTTAGGAAATGCGGGTTTCAGCGCAGTATATAAATATAATATAAAAATATTGAGAAAATTATCAGATTTTCCATGAAAAATGTAGGTAAAAGAGCAGAAAAAGTTATATGAAAAGAAGAAACTAGTAAAAATCACAGGAAATAGTTGGTTAAAGATCAAAAACTTTCATAGTAGTTTAGGAAAAATATTGAGAAAATTATCAGATTTTCCATGAAAAAAGTAGGTAAAAGAGCAGAAAAAGTTATATGAAAAGAAGAAACTAGTAAAAATGACAGGAAAAAGTTGGTTAAAGATCAAACATTTTTATAGTAGTTTAGGAAATGCGGGTTTCAGTGCAGTATATAAATATAATATAAAAATATTGAGAAAATTATCAGATTTTCCATGAAAAATGTAGGTAAAAGAGCAGAAAATTTTATTTAAAAAAAGAAACTAGTAAAAATCACAGGAAATAGTTGGTTAAAGATCAAAAACTTTCATAGTAGTTTAGGAAATGCGGGTTTCAGCGCAGTATATAAATATAATATAAAAATATTGAGAAAATTATCAGATTTTCCATGAAAAAAGTAGGTAAAAGAGCAGAAAAAGTTATATGAAAAGAAGAAACTAGTAAAAATGACAGGAAAAAGTTGGTTAAAGATCAAAAACTTTCATAGTAGTTTAGGAAATGCGGGTTTCAGCGCAGTATATATATAAAAATAGCAGTAAAATATAAAAATATTGAGAAAATAATCAGATTTTCCATGAAAAAAGTAGGTAAAAGAGCAGAAAAAGTTATATGAAAAGAAGAAACTAGTCAAAATGACAGGAAAAAGTTGGTTAAAGATCAAAAACTTTCATAGTAGTTTAGGAAATGCGGGTTTCATCGCAGTATATATATATGTAATATAAAAATATTGAGAAAATAATCAGATTTTCCATGAAAAAAGTAGGTAAAAGAGCAGAAAAAGTTATATGAAAAGAAGAAACTAGTAAAAATTAAAGGAAAAAGTTGGTTAAAGATCAAAAATTTTCATAGTAGTTTAGGAAATGCGGGTTTCAGCGCAGTATATATATATGTAATATAAAAATATTGAGAAAATAATCAGATTTTCCATGAAAAAAGTAGGTAAAAGAGCAGAAAAAGTTATATGAAAAGAAGAAACTAGTAAAAATGACAGGAAAAAGTTGGTTAAAGATCGAAAACTTTCATAGTAGTTTAGGAAATGCGGGTTTCAGCGCAGTATATAAATATAATATAAAAATATTGAGAAAATTATCAGATTTTCCATGAAAAAAGTAGGTAAAAGAGCAGAAAAAGTTATATGAAAAGAAGAAACTAGTAAAAATGACAAGAAAAAGTTGGTTAAAGATCAAAAACTTTCATAGTAGTTTAGGAAATGCGGGTTTCAGCGCAGTATATATATAAAAATAGCAGAATAATATAAAAATATTGAAAAAATAATCAGACTTTCCATGAAAAAAGTAGGTAAAAGAGCAGAAAAAGTTATATGAAAAGAAGAAACTAGTAAAAATGACAGGAAAAAGTTGGTTAAAGATCAAAAACTTTCATAGTAGTTTAGGAAATGCGGGTTTCATCGCAGTATATATATATATAATATAAAAATATTGAGAAAATAATCAGATTTTCCATGAAAAAAAGTAGGTAAAAGAGCAGAAAAAGTTATATGAAAAGAAGAAACTAGTAAAAATCACAGTAAAAAGTTGGTTAAAGATCAAAAACTTTCATAGTAGTTTAGGAAATGCGGGTTTCAGCGCAGTATATAAATATAATATAAAAATATTGAGAAAATTATCAGATTTTCCATGGAAAAATTAGGTAAAAGAGCAGAAAAAGTTATATGAAAAGAAGAAACTAGTAAAAATCACAGGAAAAAGTTGGTTAAAGATCAAAAACTTTCATAGTAGTTTAGGAAATGCGGGGTTCAGCGCAGTATATATATATAATATAAAAAATATTGAGAAAATAATCAGATTTTCCATGAAAAAAGTAGGTAAAAGAGCAGAAAAAGTTATATGAAAAGAAGAAACTAGTAAAAATGACAGGAAAAAGTTGGTTAAAGATCAAAAACTTTCATAGTAGTTTAAGAAATGCGGGTTTCAGCGCAGTATATAAATATAATATAAAAATATTGAGAAAATTATCAGATTTTCCATGAAAAATGTAGGTAAAAGAGCAGAAAAATGACAGGAAAAAGTTGGTTAAAGATCAAAAACTTTCATAGTAGTTTAGGAAATGCGGGTTTCAGCGCAGTATATTAAATAAAAATATTGAGAAAATAATCAGATTTTCCATGAAAAAATGTAGGTAAAAGAGCAGAAAAAGTTATATGAAAAGAAGAAACTAGTAAAAATGACAAGAAAAAGTTGGTTAAAGATCAAAAACTTTCATAGTAGTTTAGGAAATGCGGGTTTCAGCGCAGTATATAAATATAATATAAAAATATTGAGAAAATTATCAGATTTTCCATGGAAAAATTAGGTAAAAGAGCAGAAAAAGTTATATGAAAAGAAGAAACTAGTAAAAACCACAGG
>CAKAIZ010000422.1:0-72279 GCA_916610145.1 Eristalis arbustorum | reverse complement strand
CATAGCTCATCTTCCATAGCTCATCTTCAAATCCACACGGGTGGTGATGTTATCGTGCATGTACCCATTGACTCTGAGACTCTGGGATGGAAAAAGTTGGCGGTGATTAGTAGGGCAATTTTGAAGGTTTCCATAGCTCATCTTCCAACCCACACGCGTGGAGATGTTATCGTGCATGTACCCATTGACTCTAAGACTCTCGGATGGAAAAAGTTGGCGGTGATTAGTAGGGCAATTTTGAAGGTTTCCATAGCTCATCTTCCAACCCACACGCGTGGAGATGTTATCGTGCATGTACCCATTGACTCTAAGACTCTGGGATGGAAAAAGTTGGCGGTGATTAGTAGGGCAATTTTGAAGGTTTCCATAGCTCATCTTCCAACCCACACGCGTGGAGATGTTATCGTGCATGTACCCACTGACTCTGAGACTCTGGGATGGAAAAAGTTGGCGGTGATTAGTAGGGCAATTTTGAAGGTTTCCATAGCTCATCTTCCAACCCACACGCGTGGAGATGTTATCGTGCATGTACCCATTGACTCTAAGACTCTGGGATGGAAAAAGTTGGCGGTGATTAGTAGGGCACCATAGCTCATAGCTCATCTTCCATAGCTCATCTTCCAACCCACACGCGTGGAGATGTTATCGTGCATGTACCCATTGACTCTAAGACTCTGGGATGGAAAAAGTTGGCAGTGATTAGTAGGGCAATTTGAAGGTTTCCATAGCTCATCTTCCAACCCACACGCGTGGTGATGTTATCGTGCATGTACCCATTGACTCTGAGACTCTGGGATGGAAAAAGTTGGCGGTGATTAGTAGGGCACCATAGCTCATAGCTCATCTTCCATAGCTCATTTTCCAACCCACCACGCGTGGAGATGTTATCGTGCATGTACCTATCGACTCTAAGACTCTGGGATGGAAAAAGTTGGCGGTGATTAGTAGGGCACCATAGCTCATAGCTCATCTTCCATAGCTCATCTTCCAACCCACACGCGTGGAGATGTTATCGTGCATGTACCCATTGACTCTGAGACTCTGGGATGGAAAAAGTTGGCGGTGATTAGTAGGGCACCATAGCTCATAGCTCATCTTCCATAGCTCATTTTCCAACCCACACGCGTGGAGATGTTATCGTGCATGTAGCCACTGACTCTGAGACTCTGGGATGGAAAAAGTTGGCGGTGATTAGTAGGGCACCATAGCTCATAGCTCATCTTCCATAGCTTATCTTCCAACCCACACGCGTGGAGATGTTATCGTGCATGTACCTATTGACTCTGAGACTCTGGGATGGAAAAAGTTGGCGGTGGTCAGTAGGGCAATTTTGAAGGTTTCCATAGCTCATCTTCCAACCCCACACGCGTGGAGATGTTATCGTGCATGTACCTATTGACTCTAAGACTCTGGGATGGAAAAAGTTGGCGGTGGTCAGTAGGGCACCATAGCTCATAGCTCATCTTCCATAGCTCATCTTCCAACCCACACGCGTGGAGATGTTATCGTGCATGTACCCATTGACTCTAAGACTCTGGGATGGAAAAAGTTGGCGGTGATTAGTAGGGCAATTTTGAAGGTTTCCATAGCTCATCTTCCAACCCACACGCGTGGTGATGTTATCGTGCATGTACCCATTGACTCTGAGACTCTGGGATGGAAAACGTTGGCGGTGATTAGTAGGGCACCATAGCTCATAGCTCATCTTCCATAGCTCATTTTCCAACCCACACGCGTGGTGATGTTATCGTCCATGTACCTATTGACTCTAAGACTCTGGGATGGAAAAAGTTGGCGGTGGTCAGTAGGGCACCATAGCTAATAGCTCATCTTCCATAGCTCATCTTCCAACCCACACGCGTGGAGATGTTATCGTGCATGTACCCATTGACTCTAAGACTCTGGGATGGAAAAAGTTTGCGGTGATTAGTAGGGCACCATAGCTCATAGCTCATCTTCCATAGCTCATTTTCCAACCCACACGCGTGGTGATGTTATCGTGCATGTACCTATTGACTCTAAGACTCTGGGATGGAAAAAGTTGGCGGTGGTCAGTAGGGCACCATAGCTCATAGCTCATCTTCCATAGCTCATTTTCCAACCCACACGCGTGGAGATGTTATCGTGCATGTACCCATTGGCTCTAAGACTCTGGGATGGAAAAAGTTGGCGGTGATTAGTAGGGCACCATAGCTCATAGCTCATCTTCCAACCCACACGCGTGGAGATGTTATCGTGCATGTACCCATTGACTCTGAGACTCTGGGATGGAAAAAGTTGGCGGTGATTAGTAGGGCAATTTTGAAGGTTTCCATAGCTCATCTTCCAACCCACACGCGTGGAGATGTTATCGTGCTTGTACCCACTGACTCTAAGACTCTCGGATGGAAAAAGTTGGCGGTGATTAGTAGGGCAATTTTGAAGGTTTCCATAGCTCATCTTCCAACCCACACGCGTGGAGATGTTATAGTGCATGAACCCATTGACTCTAGGACTCTGGGATGGAAAAAGTTGGCGGTGATTAGTAGGGCACCATAGCTCATAGCTCATCTTCCATAGCTCATCTTCCAATCCACACGGGTGGTGATGTTATCGTGCATGTACCCATTGACTCTGAGACTCTGGGATGGAAAAAGTTGGCGGTGGTCAGTAGGGCAATTTTGAAGGTTTCCATAGCTCATCTTCCAACCCACACGCGTGGAGATGTTATCGTGCATGTACCCATTGACTCTAAGACTCTGGGATGGAAAAAGTTGGCAGTGATTAGTAGGGCACCATAGCTCATAGCTCATCTTCCATAGCTCATCTTCCAACCCACACGCGTGGAGATGTTATCGTGCATGTACCCATTGACTCTAAGACTCAAGGATGGAAAAAGTTGGCGGTGATTAGTAGGGCACCATAGCTCATAGCTCATCTTCCATAGCTCATCTTCCAATCCACACGGGTGGTGATGTTATCGTGCATGTACCCATTGACTCTGAGACTCTGGGATGGAAAAAGTTGGCGGTGATTAGTAGGGCAATTTTGAAGGTTTCCATAGCTCATCTTCCAACCCACACGCGTGGAGATGTTATCGTGCTTGTACCCACTGACTCTAAGACTCTCGGATGGAAAAAGTTGGCGGTGATTAGTAGGGCAATTTTGAAGGTTTCCATAGCTCATCTTCCAACCCACACGCGTGGAGATGTTATCGTGCATGTACCCATTGACTCTAAGACTCTGGGATGGAAAAAGTTGGCAGTGATTAGTAGGGCAATTTTGAAGGTTTCCATAGCTCATCTTCCAACCCACACGCGTGGATATGTTATCGTGCATGTACCCATTGACTCTGAGACTCTGGGATGGAAAAAGTTGGCGGTGATTAGTAGGGCAATTTTGAAGGTTTCCATAGCTCATCTTCCAACCCACACGCGTGGAGATGTTATCGTGCATGTACCCATTGACTCTAAGACTCTGGGATGGAAAAAGTTGGCGGTGATTAGTAGGGCACCATAGCTCATAGCTCATCTTCCATAGCTCATCTTCCAACCCACACGCGTGGAGATGTTATCGTGCATGTACCCATTGACTCTAAGACTCTGGGATGGAAAAGGGTTGGCGGTGATTAGTAGGGCAATTTTGAAGGTTTCCATAGCTCATCTTCCAACCCACACGCGTGGTGATGTTATCGTGCATGTACCCATTGACTCTGAGACTCTGGGATGGAAAAAGTTGGCGGTGATTAGTAGGGCACCATAGCTCATAGCTCATCTTCCATAGCTCATCTTCCAACCCACACGCGTGGAGATGTTATCGTGCATGTACCCATTGACTCTAAGACTCTGGGATGGAAAAAGTTGGCGGTGATTAGTAGGGCAATTTTGAAGGTTTCCATAGCTCATCTTCCAACCCACACGCGTGGAGATGTTATCGTGCATGTACCCATTGACTCTAAGACTCTGGGATGGAAAAAGTTGGCGGTGATTAGTAGGGCAATTTTGAAGGTTTCCATAGCTCATCTTCCAACCCACACGCGTGGAGATGTTATCGTGCATGTACCCATTGACTCTGAGACTCTGGGATGGAAAAAGTTGGCGGTGATTAGTAGGGCAATTTTTGAAGGTTTCCATAGCTCATCTTCCAACCCACACGCGTGGAGATGTTATCGTGCATGTACCCATTGACTCTAAGACTCTGGGATGGAAAAAGTTGGCGGTGATTAGTAGGGCACCATAGCTCATAGCTCATCTTCCATAGCTCATCTTCCAATCCACACGGGTGGTGATGTTATCGTGCATGTACCCATTGACTCTGAGACTCTGGGATGGAAAAAGTTATCGGTGATTAGTAGGGCAATTTTGAAGGTTTCCATAGCTCATCTTCCAACCCACACGCGTGGAGATGTTATCGTGCATGTACCCATTGACTCTAAGACTCTCGGATGGAAAAAGTTGGCGCTGATTAGTAGGGCAATTTTGAAGGTTTCCATAGCTCATCTTCCAACCCACACGCGTGGAGATGTTATCGTGCATGTACCCATTGACTCTAAGACTCTGGGATGGAAAAAGTTGGCGGTGATTAGTAGGGCAATTTTGAAGGTTTCCATAGCTCATCTTCCAACCCACACGCGTGGAGATGTTATCGTGCATGTACCCATTGACTCTGAGACTCTGGGATGGAAAAAGTTGGCGGTGATTAGTAGGGCAATTTTGAAGGTTTCCATAGCTCATCTTCCAACCCACACGCGTGGAGATGTTATCGTGCATGTACCCATTGACTCTAAGACTCTGGGATGGAAAAAGTTGGCGGTGATTAGTAGAGCACCATAGCTCATAGCTCATCTTCCATAGCTCATATTCCAACCCACACGCGTTGAGATGTTATCGTGCATGTACCCATTGACTCTAAGACTCTGGGATGGAAAAAGTTGGCGGTGATTAGTAGGGCAATTTTGAAGGTTTCCATAGCTCATCTTCCAACCCACACGCGTGGTGATGTTATCGTGCATGTACCCATTGACTCTGAGACTCTGGGATGGAAAAAGTTGGCTTTGGTCAGTAGGGCAATTTTGAAGGTTTCCATAGCTCATCTTCCAACCCACACGCGTGGAGATGTTATCGTGCATGTACCCATTGACTCTAAGACTCTGGGATGGAAAAAGTTGGCGGTGATTAGTAGGGCAATTTTGAAGGTTTCCATAGCTTATCTTCCAACCCACACGCGTGGAGATGTTATCGTGCATGTACCCATTGACTTTAAGACTCTGGGATGGAAAAAGTTGGCGGTGATAAGTAGGGCACCATAGCTCATAGCTCATCTTCCAACCCACACGCGTGGAGATTTTATCATGCATGTACCCATTGATTCTAAGACTCTGGGATGGAAAAAGTTGGCGGTGATTAGTAGGGCACCATAGCTCATAGCTCATCTTCCATAGCTCATCTTCCAACCCACACGCGTGGAGATGTTATCGTGCATGTACCCATTGACTCTAAGACTCTGGGATGGAAAAAGTTGGCGGTGATTAGTAGGGCAATTTTGAAATTTTCCATAGCTCATCTTCCAACCCACACGCGTGGAGATGTTATCGTGCATGTACCCATTGACTCTGAGACTCTGGGATGGAAAAAGTTGGCGGTGATTAGTAGGGCAATTTTGAAGGTTTCCATAGCTCATCTTCCAACCCACACGCGTAGAGATGTTATCGTGCATGTACCCATTGACTCTAAGACTCTGGGATGAAAAAGTTGGCGGTGATTAGTAGGGCACCATAGCTCATAGCTCATCTTCCATAGCTCATCTTCCAACCCACACGCGTGGAGATGTTATCGTGCATGTACCCATTGACTCTAAGACTCTGGGATGGAAAAAGTTGGCGGTGATTAGTAGGGCACCATAGCTCATAGCTCATCTTCCATAGCTCATCTCCCAATCCACACGGGTGGTGATGTTATCGTGCATGTACCCATTGACTCTGAGACTCTGGGATGGAAAAAGTTGGCGGTGATTAGTAGGGCAATTTTGAAGGTTTCCATAGCTCATCTTCCAACCCACACGCGTGGAGATGTTATCGTGCATGTACCCATTGACTCTAAGACTCTGGATGGAAAAAGTTGGCGGTGATTAGTAGGGCACCATAGCTCATAGCTCATCTTCCATAGCTCATCTTCCAACCCACACGCGTTGAGATGTTATCGTGCATGTACCCATTGACTCTAAGACTCTGGGATGGAAAAAGTTGGCGGTGATTAGTAGGGCAATTTTGAAGGTTTCCATAGCTCATCTTCCAACCCACACGCGTGGTGATGTTATCGTGCCTGTACCCATTGACTCTGAGACTCTGGGATGGAAAAAGTTGGCTTTGGTCAGTAGGGCAATTTGAAGGTTTCCATAGCTCATCTTCCAACCCACACGCGTGGAGATGTTATCGTGCATGTACCCATTGACTCTAAGACTCTGGGATGGAAAAAGTTGGCGGTGATTAGTAGGGCAATTTTGAAGGTTTCCATAGCTTATCTTCCAACCCACACGTGTGGAGATGTTATCGTGCATGTACCCATTGACTCTAAGACTCTGGGATGGAAAAAGTTGGCGGTGATTAGTAGGGCACCATAGCTCATAGCTCATCTTCCAACCCACACGCGTGGAGATGTTATCATGCATGTACCCATTGACTCTAAGACTCTGGGATGGAAAAAGTTGGCGGTGATTAGTAGGGCACCATAGCTCATAGCTCATCTTCCATAGCTCATCTTCAAATCCACACGGGTGGTGATGTTATCGTGCATGTACCCATTGACTCTGAGACTCTGGGATGGAAAAAGTTGGCTGTGGTTAGTAGGGCAATTTTGAAGGTTTCCATAGCTCATCTTCCAACCCACACGCGTGGAGATGTTATCGTGCATGTACCCATTGACTCTAAGACTCTCGGATGGAAAAAGTTGGCGTTGATTAGTAGGGCAATTTTGAAGGTTTCCATAGCTCATCTTCCAACCCACACGCGTGGAGATGTTATCGTGCATGTACCCATTGACTCTAAGACTCTGGGATGGAAAAAGTTGGCGGTGATTAGTAGGGCAATTTTGAAGGTTTCCATAGCTCATCTTCCAACCCACACGCGTGGAGATGTTATCGTGCATGTACCCATTGACTCTGAGACTCTGGGATGGAAAAAGTTGGCGGTGATTAGTAGGGCAATTTTGAAGGTTTCCATAGCTCATCTTCCAACCCACACGCGTGGAGATGTTATCGTGCATGTACCCATTGACTCTAAGACTCTGGGATGGAAAAAGTTGGCGGTGATTAGTAGGGCACCATAGCTCATAGCTCATCTTCCATAGCTCATCTTCCAACCCACACGCGTGGAGATGTTATCGTGCATGTACCCATTGACTCTAAGACTCTGGGATGGAAAAAGTTGGCGGTGATTAGTAGGGCAATTTTGAAGGTTTCCATAGCTCATCTTCCAACCCACACGCGTGGTGATGTTATCGTGCATGTACCCATTGACTCTAAGACTCTGGGATGGAAAAAGTTGGCGGTGATTAGTAGGGCACCATAGCTCATAGCTCATCTTCCATAGCTCATTTTCCAACCCACACGCGTGGAGATGTTATCGTGCATGTACCTATCGACTCTAAGACTCTGGGATGGAAAAAGTTGGCGGTGATTAGTAGGGCACCATAGCTCATAGCTCATCTTCCAACCCACACGCGTGGAGATGTTATCGTGCATGTACCCATTGACTCTGAGACTCTGGGATGGAAAAAGTTGGCGGTGATTAGTAGGGCACCATAGCTCATAGCTCATCTTCCATAGCTCATTTTCCAACCCACACGCGTGGAGATGTTATCGTGCATGTAGCCACTGACTCTGAGACTCTGGGATGGAAAAAGTTGGCGGTGATTAGTAGGGCACCATAGCTCATAGCTCATCTTCCATAGCTCATCTTCCAACCCACACGCGTGGAGATGTTATCGTGCATGTACCTATTGACTCTGAGACTCTGGGATGGGAAAAAGTTGGCGGTGGTCAGTAGGGCAATTTTGAAGGTTTCCATAGCTCATCTTCCAACCCCACACGCGTGGAGATGTTATCGTGCATGTACCTATTGACTCTAAGACTCTGGGATGGAAAAAGTTGGCGGTGGTCAGTAGGGCACCATAGCTCATAGCTCATCTTCCATAGCTCATCTTCCAACCCACACGCGTGGAGATGTTATCGTGCATGTACCCATTGACTCTAAGACTCTGGGATGGAAAAAGTTGGCGGTGATTAGTAGGGCAATTTTGAAGGTTTCCATAGCTCATCTTCCAACCCACACGCGTGGTGATGTTATCGTGCATGTACCCATTGACTCTGAGACTCTGGGATGGAAAAAAGTTGGCGGTGATTAGTAGGGCACCATAGCTCATAGCTCATCTTCCATAGCTCATCTTCCAACCCACACGCGTGGAGATGTTATCGTGCATGTAGCCACTGACTCTGAGACTCTGGGATGGAAAAAGTTGGCGGTGATTAGTAGGGCACCATAGCTCATAGCTCATCTTCCATAGCTCATCTTCCAACCCACACGCGTGAAGATGTTATCGTGCATGTACCTAGTGACTCTGAGACTCTGGGATGGAAAAAGTTGGCGGTGATTAGTAGGGCACCATAGCTCATAGCTCATCTTCCATAGCTCATCTTCCAACCCACACGCGTGGAGATGTTACTGTGCATGTAGGATGGAAAAAGTTGGCGGTGATTAGTAGGGCACCATAGCTCATAGCTCATCTTCCATAGCTCATCTTCCAACCCACACGCGTGGAGATGTTATCGTGCATGTACCCATTGACTCTAAGACTCTGGGATGGAAAAAGTTGGCGGTGATTAGTAGGGCACCATAGCTCATAGCTCATTTTCCAACCCACACGCGTGGAGATGTTATCGTGCATGTACCTATTGACACTAAGACTCTGGGATGGAAAAAGTTGGCGGTGATTAGTAGGGCACCACAGCTCATAGCTCATCTTCCATAGCTCATCTTCCAACCCACACGCGTGGAGATGTTATCGTGCATGTACCTATTGACTCTAAAACTCTGGGATGGAAAAAGTTGGCGGTGATTAGTAGGGCACCATAGCTCATAGCTTATCTTCCATAGCTCATCTTCCAACCCACACGCGTGGAGATGTTACTGTGCATGTAGGATGGAAAAAGTTGGCGGTGATTAGTAGGGCACCATAGCTCATAGCTCATTTTCCAACCCACACGCGTGGAGATGTTTTCGTGCATGTACCCATTGACTCTAAGACTCTGGGATGGAAAAAGTTGGCGGTGATTAGTAGGGCACCATAGCTCATAGCTCATTTTCCATAGCTCATCTTCCAACCCACACGCGTGGAGATGTTATCGTGCATGTACCTATTGACTCTGAGACTCTGGGATGGAAAAAGTTGGCGGTGATTAGTAGGGCACCATAGCTCATAGCTCATCTTCCATAGCTCATTTTCCAACCCACACGCGTGGAGATGTTATCGTGCATGTACCTATTGACTCTAAGACTCTGGGATGGAAAAAGTTGGCGTGATTAGTAGGGCACCATAGCTCAAAGCTCATCTTCCATAGCTCATCTTCCAACCCACACGCGTGGAGATGTTATCGTGCATGTACCCATTGACTCTGAGACTCTGGGATGGAAAAAGTTGGCGGTGATTAGTAGGGCACCATAGCTCATAGCCCATCTTCCATAGCTCATCTTCCAATCCACACGGGTGGTGATGTTATCGTGCATGTACCTATTGACTCTAAGACTCTGGGATGGAAAAAGTTGGCGTGATTAGTAGGGCACCATAGCTCAAAGCTCATCTTCCATAGCTCATCTTCCAACCCACACGCGTGGAGATGTTATCGTGCATGTACCCATTGACTCTGAGACTCTGGGATGGAAAAAGTTGGCGGTGATTAGTAGGGCACCATAGCTCATAGCCCATCTTCTATAGCTCATCTTCCAATCCACACGGGTGGTGATGATATCGTGCATGTACCTATTGACTCTGAGACTCTGGGATGGAAAAAGTTGGCGGTGATTAGTAGGGCACCATAGCTCATAGCTCATCTTCCATAGCTCTTCTTCCAACCCACACGCGTGGAGATGTTATCGTGCATGTACCTATTGACTCTAAGACTCTGGGATGGAAAAAGTTGGCGGTGATTAGTAGGGCAATTTTTAAGGTTACCATAGCTCATCTTCCAATCCACACGGGTGGTGATGTTATCGTGCGTGTACCCATTGACTCCGAGACTCTGGGATGGAAAAAGTTGGCGGTGATTAGTAGGGCACCATAGCTCATAGCTCATCTTCCATAGCTCATTTTCAAACCCACACGCGTGGAGATGTTATCGTGCATGTACCTATTGACTCTGAGACTCTGGGATGGAAAAAGTTGGCGGTGATTAGTAGGGCAATTTTGAAGGTTTCCATAGCTCATCTTCCAACCCACACGCGTGGAGATGTTACTGTGCATGTAGGATGGAAAATGTTGGCGGTGATTAGTAGGGCACCATAGCTCATAGCTCATCTTCCATAGCTCATCTTCCAACCCACACGCGTGGAGATGTTATCGTGCATGTACCTATTGACTCTAAGACTCTGGGATCATAGCTCATCTTCCATAGCTCATCTTCCATAGCTCATTTTCCAACCCACACGCGTGGAGATGTTATCGTGCATGTAGCCACTGACTCTGAGACTCTGGTATGGAAAAAGTTGGCGGTGATTAGTAGGGCACCATAGCTCATAGCTCATCTTCCATAGCTCATCTTCCAACCCACACGCGTGGAGATGTTACTGTGCATGTAGGATGGAAAAAGTTGGCGGTGATTAGTAGGGCACCATAGCTCATAGCTCATCTTCCATAGCTCATCTTCCAACCCACACGTGTGGAGATGTTATCGTGCATGTACCCATTGACTCTGAGACTCTGGGATGGAAAAAGTTGGCGGTGGTCAGTAGGGCACCATAGCTCATAGCGCATCTTCCATAGCTCATCTTCCAACCCACATGCGTGGAGATGTTATCGTGCATGTACCCATTGACTCTAAGACTCTGGGATGGAAAAAGTTGGCGGTGGTCAGTAGGGCAATTTTGAAGGTTTCCATAGCTCATCTTCCAACCCACACGCGTGGAGATGTTATCGTGCATGTACCTATTGACTCTAAGACTCTGGGATGGAAAAAGTTGGCTGTGATTAGTAGGGCACCATAGCTCATAGCTCATCTTCCAACCCACACGCTTGGAGATGTAATCGTGCATGTACCCATTGACTCTGAGACTCTGGGATGGAAAGAGTTGGCGGTGGTCAGTAGGGCACCATAGCTTCTAGCTCATCTTCCATAGCTCATCTTCCAACCCACACGCGTGGAGATGTTATCGTGCATGTACCCATTGACTCTAAGACTCTGGGATGGAAAAAGTTGGCGGTGATTAGTAGGGCAATTTTGAAGGTTTCCATAGCTCATCTTCCAACCCACTTGCGTGGAGATGTTATCGTGCATGTACCTATTGACTCTAAGACTCTGGGATGGAAAAAGTTGGCGGTGATTAGTAGGGCACCATAGCTTCTAGCTCATCTTCCATAGCTCATCTTCCAACCCACACGCGTGGAGATATTATCGCGCATGTACCTATTGACTCTGAGACTCTGGGATGGAAAAAGTTGGCAGTGATTAGTAGGGCAATTTTGAAGGTTTCCATAGCTCATCTTCCAACCCACACGCGTGGTGATGTTATCGTGCATGTGCCCATTGACTCTGAGACTCTGGGATGGAAAAAGTTGGCGGTGATTAGTAGGGCACCATAGCTCATAGCTCATCTTCCATAGCTCATCTTCCAACCCACACGCGTGGAGATGTTATCGTGCATGTACCCATTGACTCTAAGACTCTGGGATGGAAAAAGTTGGCCGTGGTCAGTAGGGCAATTTTGAAGGTTTCCATAGCTCATCTTCCAATCCACACGGGTGGTGATGATATCGTGCATGTACCTATTGACTCTGAGACTCTGGGATGGAAAAAGTTGGCGGTGATTAGTAGGGCACCATAGCTCATAGCTCATCTTCCATAGCTCATCTTCCAACCCACACGGGTGGTGATGTTATCGTGCATGTACCCATTGACTCTGAGACTCTGGGATAGAAAAAGTTGGCCGTGGTCAGTAGGGCAATTTTTAAGGTTTCCATAGCTCATCTTCCAACCCACACGGGTGGTGATGTTATCGTGCATGTACCCATTGACTCTGAGACTCTGGGATGGAAAAAGTTGGCGGTGATTAGTAGGGCACCATTGCTCATAGCCCATCTTCCATACCTCATCTTCCAATCCACACGGGTGGAGATGTTATCGTGCATGTACTCATTGACTCTGAGACTCTGGGACGGAAAAAGTTCCCCGTGGTCAGTAGGGCAATTTTTAAGGTTTCCATAGCTCATCTTCCAACCCACACGCGTGGAGATGTTATCGTGCATGTAGCCACTGACTCTGAGACTCTGGGACGGAAAAAGTTGGCGGTGACTAGTAGGGCACCATAGCCTCATAGCTCATCTTCCATAGCTCATCTTCCAACCCACACGCGTGGAGATGTTATCGTGCATGTACCTATTGACTCTAAGACTCTGGGATGGAAAAGTTGGCGGTGATTAGTAGGGCACCATAGCTCATAGCTCATCTTCCATAGCTCATCTTCCAACCCACACGGGTGGTGATGATATCGTGCATGTACCTATTGACTCTGAGTCTCTGGGATGGAAAAAGTTGGCGGTGATTAGTAGGGCACCATAGCTCATAGCTCATCTTCCATAGCTCATCTTCCAACCCACACGCGTGGAGATGTTATCGTGCATGTAGCCACTGACTCTGAGACTCTGGGACGGAAAAAGTTGGCGGTGACTAGTAGGGCACCATAGCCTCATAGCTCATCTTCCATAGCTCATCTTCCAACCCACACGCGTGGAGATGTTATCGTGCATGTACCCATTGACTCTAAGACTCTGGGATGGAAAAAGTTGGCGGTGATTAGTAGGGCACCATAGCTCATAGCTCATCTTCCATAGCTCATCTGCCAACCCACACGGGTGGAGATGTTATGGTGCATGTACCCATTGACTCTGAGACTCTGGGATGGAAAAAGTTGGCGGTGGTCAGTAGGGCACCATAGCTCATAGCTCATCTTCCATAGCTCATCTTCCATAGCTCATCTTCCATAGCTCATCTTCCAACCCACATGCGTGGAGATGTTATCGTGCATGTACCCATTGACTCTAAGACTCTGGGATGGAAAAAGTTGGCGGTGGTCAGTAGGGCAATTTTGAAGGTTTCCATAGCTCATCTTCCAACCCACACGCGTGGAGATGTTATCGTGCATGTACCTATTGACTCTAAGACTCTGGGATGGAAAAAGTTGGCGGTGATTAGTAGGGCACCATAGCTCATAGCTCATCTTCCATAGCTCATCTTCCAACCCACACGGGTGGTGATGTTATCGTGCATGTACCCATTGACTCTGAGACTCTGGGATGGAAAAAGTTGGCGGTGATTAGTAGGGCACCATAGCTCATAGCTCATCTTCCATAGCTCATCTTCCAACCCACACGCGTGCAGATGTTATCGTGCATGTACCCATTGACTCTAAGAGTCTGGGATGGAAAAAGTTGGCGGTGGTCAGTAGGGCAATTTTGAAGGTTTCTATAGCTCATCTTCCAACCCACACGCTTGGATATGTTATCGTGCATGTACCCATTGACTCTGAGACTCTGGGATGGAAAAAGTTGGCGGTGATTAGTAGGGCACCATAGCTCATAGCTCATCTTCCATAGCTCATCTTCCATAGCTCATCTTCCAACCCACACGCGTGGAGATGTTATCGTGCATGTACCCATTGACTCTGAGACTCTGGGATGGAAAAAGTTGGCGGTGGTCAGTAGGGCACCATAGCTCATAGCTCATCTTCCATAGCTCATCTTCCAACCCACATGCGTGGAGATGTTATCGTGCATGTACCTATTGACTCTAAGACTCTGGGATGGAAAAAGTTGGCGGTGATTAGTAGGGCACCATAGCTCATAGCTCATCTTCCATAGCTCATCTTCCAACCCACACGCGTGGAGATGTTATCGTGCATGTACCCATTGACTCTAAGACTCTGGGATGGAAAAAGTTGGCGGTGGTCAGTAGGGCAATTTTGAAGGTTTCCATAGCTCATCTTCCAACCCACACGCGTGGAGATGTTATCGTGCATGTACCTATTGACTCTAAGACTCTGGGATGGAAAAAGTTGGCGGTGATTAGTAGGGCACCATAGCTCATAGCTCATCTTCCATAGCTCATCTTCCAACCCACACGCTTGGAGATGTTATCGTGCATGAACCCATTGACTCTGAGACTCTGGGATGGAAAGAGTTGGCGGTGGTCAGTAGGGCACCATAGCTTCTAGCTCATCTTCCATAGCTCATCTTCCAACCCACACGCGTGGAGATGTTATCGTGCATGTACCCATTGACTCTAAGACTCTGGGATGGAAAAGTTGGCGGTGATTAGTAGGGCAATTTTGAAGGTTTCCATAGCTCATCTTCCAACCCACACGCGTGGAGATGTTATCGTGCATGTACCTATTGACTCTAAGACTCTGGGATGGAAAAAGTTGGCGGTGATTAGTAGGGCACCATAGCTCATAGCTCATCTTCCATAGCTCATTTTCCAACCCACACGCGTGGAGATGTTATCGTGCACGTACCTATTGACTCTGAGTCTCTGGGATGGAAAAAGTTGGCGGTGATTAGTAGGGCACCATAGCTCATAGCTCATCTTCCATAGCTCATTCTCCAACCCACACGCGTGGAGATGTTATCGTGCATGTACCTATTGACTCTGAGACTCTGGGATGGAAAAAGTTGGCGGTGATTAGTAGGGCACCATAGCTCATAGCTCATCTTCCATAGCTCATCTTCCAACCCACACGCGTGGAGATGTTATCGTGCATGTACCCATTGACTCTAAGACTCTGGGATGGAAAAAGTTGGCCGTGGTCAGTAGGGCAATTTTTAAGGTTTCCATAGCTCATCTTCCAATCCACACGGGTGGTGATGATATCGTGCATGTACCTATTGACTCTGAGACTCTGGGATGGAAAAAGTTGGCGGTGATTAGTAGGGCAATTTTGAAGGTTTCCATAGCTCATCTTCCAACCCACACGCGTGGAGATGTTATCGTGCATGTACCCATTGACTCTAAGACTCTGGGATGGAAAAAGTTGGCGGTGATTAGTAGGGCACCATAGCTCATAGCTCATCTTCCATAGCTCATTCTCCAACCCACACGCGTGGAGATGTTATCGTGCATGTACCTATTGACTCTGAGACTCTGGGATGGAAAAAGTTGGCGGTGATTAGTAGGGCACCATAGCTCATAGCTCATCTTCCATAGCTCATCTTCCAACCCACACGCGTGGAGATGTTATCGTGCATGTACCTATTGACTCTAAGACTCTGGGATGGAAAAAGTTGGCCGTGGTCAGTAGGGCAATTTTTAAGGTTTCCATAGCTCATCTTCCAATCCACACGGGTGGTGATGATATCGTGCATGTACCTATTGACTCTGAGACTCTGGGATGGAAAAAGTTGGCGGTGATTAGTAGGGCAATTTTGAAGGTTTCCATAGCTCATCTTCCAACCCACACGCGTGGAGATGTTATCGTGCATGTACCCATTGACTCTAAGACTCTGGGATGGAAAAAGTTGGCGGTGATTAGTAGGGCAATTTTGAAGGTTTCCATAGCTCATCTTCCAACCCACACGCGTGGAGATGTTATCGTGCATGTACCCATTGACTCTAAGACTCTGGGATGGAAAAAGTTGGCGGTGATTAGTAGGGCACCATAGCTCATAGCTCATCTTCCATAGCTCATTTTCCAACCCACACGCGTGGAGATGTTATCGTGCATGTACCTATTGACTCTGAGTCTCTGGGATGGAAAAAGTTGGCGGTGATTAGTAGGGCACCATAGCTCATAGCTCATTTTCCAACCCACACGCGTGGAGATGTTATCGTGCATGTACCTATTGACTCTGAGACTCTGGGATGGAAAAAGTTGGCGGTGATTAGTAGGGCACCATAGCTCATAGCTCATCTTCCAACCCACACGCGTGGAGATGTTATCGTGCATGTACCTATTGACTCTAAGACTCTGGGATGGAAAAAGTTGGCGGTGATTAGTAGGGCAATTTTTAAGGTTTCCATAGCTCATCTTCCAATCCACACGGGTGGTGATGTTATCGTGCATGTACCCATTGACTCTGAGACTCTGGGATGGAAAAAGTTGGCGGTGATTAGTAGGGCACCATAGCTCATAGCTCATCTTCCATAACTCATTTTCCAACCCACACGCGTGGAGATGTTATCGTGCATGTACCTATTGACTCTAAGACTCTGGGATGGAAAAAGTTGGCCGTGGCAGTAGGGCAATTTTTAAGGTTTCCATAGCTCAACTTCCAACCCACACGGGTGGTGATGTTATCGTGCATGTACCCATTGACTCTGAGACTCTGGGATGGAAAAAGTTGGCGGTGATTAGTAGGGCAATTTTTAAGGTTGCCATAGCTCATCTTCCAACCCACACGGGTGGTGATGTTATCGTGCATGTACCTCTTGACTCTGAGACTCTGGGATGGAAAAAGTTGGCGGTGATTAGTAGGGCAATTTTGAGGGTTTCCATAGCTCATCTTGCAACCCACACGCGTGGAGATGTTATCGTGCATGTAGCCACTGACTCTGAGACTCTGGGATGGAAAAAGTTGGCGGTGATTAGTAGGGCACCATAGCTCATAGCTCATCTTCCATAGCTCATCTTCCAACCCACACGGGTGGTGATGTTATCGTGCATGTACCCATTGACTCTGAGACTCTGGGATGGAAAAAGTTGGCCGTGGTCAGTAGGGCAATTTTTAAGGTTTCCATAGCTCATCTTCCAACCCACACGGGTGGTGATGTTATCGTGCATGTACCCATTGACTCTGAGACTCTGGGATGGAAAAAGTTGGCGGTGATTAGTAGGGCACCATTGCTCATAGCTCATCTTCCAATCCACACGGGTGGAGATGTTGTCGTGCATGTACCCATTGACTCTAAGACTCTGGGATGGAAAAAGTTGGCCGTGGTCAGTAGGGCAATTTTTAAGGTTTCCATAGCTCATCTTCCAACCCACACGCGTGGAGATGTTATCGTGCATGTAGCCACTGACTCTGAGACTCTGGGATGGAAAAAGTTGGCGGTGATTAGTAGGGCATCATAGCTCATAGCTCATCTTCCAACCCACACGCGTGGAGATGTTATCGTGCATGTACCCATTGACTCTAAGACTCTGGGATGGAAAAAGTTGGCGGTGATTAGTAGGGCACCATAGCTCATAGCTCATCTTCCATAGCTCATCTTCCACAGCTGTGGTGCAACCAATCCCTAAACGGGACAAAGATAGATCTATCCCGACAAACCTTCGGTCGATCAGTCTTCTTCCTTGCATAAGCAAGGTTTTTGAAAAGATAGTTATACGAGTTCTGAAACAATGGGTTGAGGAAAATAATATCATACCGGACAACCAGTTCGGATTCAGGGCGGGGCATGAAACCATACATGCCGCGTCTAAACTAGTGTCCGACATTCAATGGAATAAAGACAAGAAACAATGCACGGGTGCTTGCCTGATAGACTTGGAGAAAGCGTTCGACACCGTTTGGTTGGAGGGCCTCTTCCTCAAGCTGGTCAGGCTCGGCATAAGTATACCATTGCTATACATGATCTATGACATGATAACAGGTAGAAAGTTCGTCGTGAAAAGTGGCGATGTAACTTCTTCCACGGTCTTTGACATCAAAAACGGTTTGCAACAGGGAGCGGTTGGTTCGCCGATCCTGTTTTCAATATTCACTGCTGATCTGATAGGTTCAATGCCGCACTTAATTGCCTACGCCGACGATTTAGTGGCGTACAGATCAGGTCCGAAGGTCGAAGAAATAAATATCTTATTGCAAGGTGACTTCGAACAAATTCAGCGATTTTGCGACGACTGGAAGTTGATTATCAACTTCAGGAAGTGTGAAACTATCATTTTCAGAACCCCGTTGTACATGGCATCATGGGATACGCGCACAAACTGGCGTAAGTTCGGTATTGTTGACCCACAGGGACGCCCTTTAGATGTGAAAAGTGTAGTTAGGTATCTTGGCATTTGGCTGGATCAATATCTGTATTTTGACAAACATATAGATATTGCTCTGGCCAAAGCTAAAAAGGCCTTTGCTGTGGCAAGGAGGTTGTTTTACAGCAGCCAACTTGATACCAGGGTTAAGGTAATCTGCTACATGGCCCTCATCCGGCCAATTATGGCATACGGTTGTCCATTGTGGTTCAACGTGAGTCCTTCCCAGATGGAAAAGATGAGGTTGTTCGAGAGACAATGTCTTCGGACTTGTCTCCGGTTGTATCGTACACCCGAGTCTGAGTACAAGAAGTACTATCCCAATGAGGTCCTGTACAACGAGGCAAACCTGAACAGGATAGATAATTTTATTATTAAGCTGATCAGAAGGAACATTGCACGAGCTATGACTTCAATTAACAGTCTGATCTTTGGGGCTTACTACCCCAACGTTATGTACCATGAGAGAGTGCGCCTTACCGGCCTTATTCCTCCCGAGGCGTTTCTACATCTCGACACAATTGGCCTAATACAGGATCCACACGGATGTCCTGTAATCTTCCATGTCGTACGCCGAACAGTGGACAGGCGACTTCAATACGAGCGGGATGTCGCTCGCAGTCGCGATTATCTCCTCCGGTTCAGCAGAGCGATCTCTGCTCGAGACAGGAGAGAGTCTGCCAAAGAACGGCAATTTTACTGGTGGTTACACCAAAACCAGTCCCCGCCGCCGCTGGCTTTGGTGGCCAACTTACATAGATTTGAGGTAGACGTAAGAAAAAAAAAAAAAAAAAAAAAAAAAATATATACAAAAAAAAAACAAAAAAAAAAATAAACAAAAAACATATATAAAAAAAAAGGTGCACCGCGGCGTATAAATTATATATGTTAGGCATATACATAGCATATACGCCCTGGTGCACGCGTTCGTACTGTTACGGACATAGTTAGGATAGTATTAAGTCTTAATATTAGGTTAAGTTAGGTTAAATTAGATATATATAGCCAAGTTTTTTACCAGTTTTCTTGGCGAAACAAATTAAACGAAAACAGTGTGTTCTTCAGCACAATAAAAAAAAACATAGCATAAGCCGAAAGGCACAGAAAAAAATATGTACAATAAGAATAGCTTAGAGTACCCGTATAGGGTCAGTAGGTTAGGTGTAAGAACAGGTGTTAAGTTAGTTAAGCTAGTTTTAAGCATTTTTGTCTAGCATGTAAGTAAATTAATTGAGAATAAAACAAAAATGAGAAAAAAAAATAGCTCATCTTCCAACCCACACGGGTGGTGATGCTATCGTGCATGTACCCATTGACTCTGAAACTCTGGGATGGAAAAAGTTGGCGGTGATTAGTAGGGCACCATAGCTCATAGCTCATCTTCCAACCCACACGCGTGGATATGTTATCGTGCATGTACCCATTGACTCTGAGACTCTGGGATGGAAAAAGTTGGCGGTGGTCAGTAGGGCACCATAGCTCATAGCTCATCTTCCATAGCTCATCTTCCAACCCACACGCGTGGAGATGTTATCGTGCATGTACCCATTGACTCTAAGACTCTGGGATGGAAAAAGTTGGCGGTGGTCAGTAGGGCAATTTTGAAGGTTTCCATAGCTCATATTCCAAACCACACGCGTGGAGATGTTATCGTGCATGTACCTATTGACTCTAAGACTCTGGGATGGAAAAAGTTGGCGGTGATTAGTAGGGCACCATAGCTCATAGCTCATCTTCCATAGCTCATCTTCCAACCCACACGCGTGGAGATGTTATCGTGCATGTACCCATTGACTCTGAGACTCTGGGATGGAAAAAGTTGGCGGTCGTCAGTAGGGCACCATAGCTCATAGCTCATCTTCCATAGCTCATCTTCCAACCCACACGCGTGGAGATGTTATCGTGCATGTACCCATTGACTCTAAGACTCTGGGATGGAAAAAGTTGGCGGTAATTAGTAGGGCAATTTTGAAGGTTTCCATAGCTCATCTTCCAACCCACACGCGTGGAGATGTTATCGTGCATGTACCTATTGACTCTAAGACTCTGGGATGGAAAAAGTTGGCGGTGATTAGTACGGCACCATAGCTCATAGCTCATCTTAAATAGCTCATCTTCCAACCCACACGCGTGGATATGTTATCGTGCATGTACCCATTGACTCTGAGACTCTGGGATGGAAAAAGTTGGCGGTGGTCAGTAGGGCACCATAGCTCATAGCTCATCTTCCATAGCTCATCTTCCAACCCACACGCGTGGAGATGTTATCGTGCATGTACCCATTGACTCTGAGACTCTGGGATGGAAAAAGTTGGCGGTGATTAGTAGGGCAATTTTGAAGGTTTCCATAGCTCATCTTCCAACCCACACACGTGGAGATGTTATCGTGCATGTTCCTATTGACTCTAAGACTCTGGGATGGAAAAAGTTGGCCGTGGTCAGTAGGGCAATTTTTAATGTTTCCATAGCTCATCTTCCAATCCACACGGGTGGTGATGATATCGTGCATGTACCTATTGACTCTAAGACTCTGGGATGGAAAAAGTTGGCGGTGGTCAGTAGGGCAATTTTTAAGGTTTCCATAGCTCATCTTCCAACCCACACGCGTGGAAATGTTATCGTGCATGTACCCATTGACTCTGAGACTCTGGGATGGAAAAAGTTGGCGGTGATTAGTAGGGCACCATAGCTCATAGCTCATCTTCCATAGCTCATCTTCCATAGCTCATCTTCCAACCCACACGCGTGGAGATGTTATCGTGCATGTACCCATTGACTCTAAGACTCTGGGATGGAAAAAGTTGGCGGTGATTAGTAGGGCACCATAGCTCATAGCTCATCTTCCATAGCTCATCTTCCATAGCTCATCTTCCAACCCACACGCGTGGAGATGTTATCGTGCATGTACCCATTGACTCTAAGACTCTGGGATGGAAAAAGTTGGCGGTGGTCAGTAGGGCAATTTTGAGGGTTTCCATAGCTCATCTTCCAATCCACACGGGTGGTGATGTTATCGTGCATGTACCCATTGACTCTGAGACTCTGGGATGGAAAAAGTTGGCGGTGATTAGTAGGGCAATTTTGAAGGTTTCCATAGCTCATCTTCCAACCCACACGCGTGGAGATGTTATCGTGCATGTACCCATTGACTCTAAGACTCTGGGATGGAAAAAGTTGGCGGTGATTAGTAGGGCACCATAGCTCATAGCTCATCTTCCATAGCTCATTTTCCAACCCACACGGGTGGTGATGTTATCGTGTATGTACCCATTGACTCTGAGACTCTGGGATGGAAAAAGTTGGCGGTGATTAGTAGGGCAATTTTTAAGGTTTCCATAGCTCATCTTCCAACCCACACGGGTGGTGATGTTATCGTGCATGTACCTATTGACTCTGAGACTCTGGGATGAAAAAAGTTGGCGGTGATTAGTAGGGCACCATAGCTCATAGCTCATCTTCCATAGCTCATCTTCCAACCCACACGCGTGGAGATGTTATCGTGCATGTACCCACTGACTCTGAGACTCTGGGATGGAAAAAGTTGGCGGTGATTAGTAGGGCACACTAGCTCATAGCTCATCTGCCATAGCTCATCTTCCAACCCACACGCGTGGAGATGTTACTGTGCATGTAGGATGGAAAAAAGTTGGCGGTGATTAGTAGGGCACCATAGCTCATAGCACATCTTCCATAGCTCATTTTCCAACCCACACGCGTGGAGATGTTATCGTGCATGTACCCATTGACTCTAAGACTCTGGGATGGAAAATGTTGGCGGTGATTAGTAGGGCACCATAGCTCATAGCTCATCTTCCATAGCTCATCTTCCAACCCACACGCGTGGAGATGTTATCGTGTATGTACCTATTGACTCTAAGACTCTGGGATGGAAAAAGTTGGCGGTGATTAGTAGGGCACCATAGCTCATAGCTCATCTTCCAACCCACACGCGTGGAGATGTTACTGTGCATGTAGGATGGAAAAAGTTGGCGGTGATTAGTAGGGCACCATAGCTCATAGCTCATCTTCTATAGCTCATCTTCCAACCCACACGCGTGGAGATGTTATCGTGCACGTACCTATTGACTCTAAGACGCTGGGATGGAAAAAGTTGGCGGTGATTAGTAGGGCACCATAGCTCATAGCTCATCTTCCATACCTCATCTTCCAACCCACACGCGTGGAGATGTTACTGTGCATGTAGGATGGAAAAAGTTGTCGGTGATTAGTAGGGCACCATAGCTCATAGCTCATCTTCCATAGCTCATTTTCCAACCCACACGCGTGGAGATGTTATCGTGCATGTAGCCACTGACTCTGAGACTCTGGGATGGAAAAAGTTGGCGGTGATTAGTAGGGCACCATAGCTCATAGCTCATCTTCCAACCCACACGCGTGGAGATGTTACTGTGCATGTAGGATGGAAAAAGTTGGCGGTGATTAGTAGGGCACCATAGCTCATAGCTCATCTTCCATAGCTCATCTTCCAACCCACACGGGTGGTGATGTTATCGTGCATGTACCCATTGACTCTGAGACTCTGGGATGGAAAAAGTTGGCCGTGGTCAGTAGGGCAATTTTTAAGGTTTCCATAGCTCATCTTCCAACCCACACGGGTGGTGATGTTATCGTGCATGTACCCATTGACTCTGAGCCTCTGGGATTTAAAAAGTTGGCGGTGATTAGTAGGGCACCATAGCTCATAGCTCATCTTCCATAGCTCATCTTCCAACCCACACGGGTGGTGATGTTATCGTGCATGTACCCATTGACTCTGAGACTCTGGGAGGGAAAAAGTTGGCGGTGATTAGTAGGTCACCATAGCTCATAGCTCATCTTCCATAGCTCATTTTCCAACCCACACGCGTGGAGATGTTATCGTGCATGTAGCCACTGACTCTGAGACTCTGGGATGGAAAAAGTTGGCGGTGATTAGTAGGGCACCATAGCTCATAGCTCATCTTCCCTAGCTCATCTTCCAACCCACACGCGTGGAGATGTTATCGTGCATGTACCTATTGACTCTGAGACTCTGGGATGGAAAAAGTTGGCGGTGATTAGTAGGGCACCATAGCTCATAGCTCATCTTCCATAGCTCATCTTCCAACCCACACGCGTGGAGATGTTACTGTGCATGTACCCATTGACTCTGAGACTCTGGGATGGAAAAAGTTGGCGGTGGTCAGTAGGGCAATTTTTAAGGTTTCCATAGCTCATCTTCCAACCCACACGCGTGGAGATGTTATCGTGCATGTACCCATTGACTCTGAGACTCTGGGATGGAAAAAGTTGGCGGTGATTAGTAGGGCACCATAGCTCATAGCTCATCTTCCATAGCTCATCTTCCAACCCACACGCGTGGAGATGTTATCGTGCATGTACCCATTGACTCTAAGACTCTGGGATGGAAAAAGTTGGCGGTGATTAGTAGGGCAATTTTGAAGGTTTCCTCAGCTCATCTTCCAACCCACACGCGTGGAGATGTTATCGTGCATGTACCCATTGACTCTGAGACTCTGGGATGGAAAAAGTTTTCAGTGATTAGTAGGGCACCAAAGCTCATAGCTCATCTTCCAACCCACACGCGTGGAGATGTTATCGTGCATGTACCCATTGACTCTAAGACTCTGGGATGGAAAAAGTTGGCGGTGATTAGTAGGGCATCATAGCTCATAGCTCATCTTCCATAGCTCATGTTCCAACCCACACGCGTGGAGATGTTATCGTGCATGTACCAATTGACTCTAAGCCTCTGGGATGGAAAAAGTTGGCAGTGATTAGTAGGGCAATTTTGAAGGTTTCCATAGCTCATCCACACGCGTGGATATGTTACTGTGCATGTACCCATTGACTCTGAGACTCTGGGATGGAAAAAGTTGGCGGTGATTAGTAGGGCACCATAGCTCATAGCTCATCTTCCATAGCTCATCTTCCAACCCACACGCGTGGAGACTGAGACTCTGGGATGGAAAAAGTTGGCGGTGATTAGTAGGGCAATTTTTAAGGTTTCCATAGCTCATCTTCCAACCCACACGGGTGGTGATGTTATCGTGCATGTACCTATTGACTCTGAGACTCTGGGATGGAAAAAGTTGGCGGTGATTAGTAGGGCACCATAGCTCATAGCTCATCTTCCATAGCTCATCTTCCAACCCACACGCGTGGAGATGTTATCGTGCATGTACCCATTGACTCTGAGACTCTGGGATGGAAAAAGTAGGCGGTGATTAGTAGGGCACCATAGCTCATAGCTCATCTTCCATAGCTCATCTTCCAACCCACACGCGTGGAGATGTTATCGTGCATGTACCCATTGACTCTGAGACTCTGGGATGGAAAAAGTTGGCGGTGATTAGTAGGGCACCATAGCTCATAGCTCATCTTCCATAGCTCATCTTCCAACCCACACGCGTGGAGATGTTATCGTGCATGTACCCATTGACTCTAAGACTCTGGGATGGAAAAAGTTGGCGGTGATTAGTAGGGCAATTTTGAAGGTTTCCTCAGCTCATCTTCCAACCCACACGCGTGGAGATGTTATCGTGCATGTACCCATTGACTCTGAGACTCTGGGATGGAAAAAGTTTTCGGTGATTAGTAGGGCACCATAGCTCATAGCTCATCTTCCATAGCTCATCTTCCAACCCACACGCGTGGAGATGTTATCGTGCATGTACCCATTGACTCTGAGACTCTGGGATTGAAAAAGTTGGCGGTGATTAGTAGGGCACCATAGCTCATAGCTCATCTTCCAACCCACACGCGTGGAGATGTCATCGTGCATGTACCCATTGACTCTAAGACTCTGGGATGGAAAAAGTTGGCGGTGATTGAAGTTGGCAATTTTGAAGGTTTCCATAGCTCATCTTCCAACCCACACGCGTGGAGATGTTACTGTGCATGTACCCATTGACTCTGAGACTCTGGGATGGAAAAAGTTGGCGGTGATTAGTAGGGCACCATAGCTCATAGCTCATCTTCCATAGCTCATCTTCCAACCCACACGCGTGGAGATGTTATCGTGCATGTACCCATTGACTCTGAGACTCTGGGATGGAAAAAGTTGGCGGTGATTAGTAGGGCACCATAGCTCATAGCTCATCTTCCATAGCTCATCTTCCAACCCACACGCGTGGAGATGTTATCGTGCATGTACCCATTGACTCTAAGACTCTGGGATGGAAAAAGTTGGCGGTGATTAGTAGGGCATCATAGCTCATAGCACATCTTCCATAGCTCATCTTTCAACCCACACGCGTGGAGATGTTATCGTGCATGTACCCATTGACTCTGAGACTCTGGGATGGAAAAAGTTGGCGGTGATTAGTAGGGCACCATAGCTCATAGCTCATCTTCCATAGCTCATCTTCCATAGCTCATCTTCCAACCCACACGGGTGGTGATGTTATCGTGCATGTACCCATTGACTCTGAGACTGGGATGGAAAAAGTTGGCGGTGATTAGTAGGGCACCAAAGCTCATAGCTCATCTTCCATAGCTCATTTTCCAACCCACACGCGCGGAGATGTTATCGTGCATGTAGCCACTGACTCTGAGACTCTGGGATGGAAAAAGTTGGCGGTGATTAGTAGGGCGCCATAGCTCATAGCACATCTTCCATAGCTCATCTTCCAACCCACACGCGTGGAGATGTTATCGTGCATGTACCTATTGACTCTAAGACTCTGGGATGGAAAAAGTTGGCGGTGATTAGTAGGGCACCATAGCTCATAGCTCATCTTCCATAGCTCATCTTCCAACCCACACGCGTGGAGATGTTACTGTGCATGTAGGATGGAAAAAGTTGGCGGTGATTAGTAGGGCACCAAAGCTCATAGCTCATCTTCCATAGCTCATTTTCCAACCCACACGCGTGGAGATGTTATCGTGCATGTACCCATTGACTCTAAGACTCTGGGATGGAAAAAGTTGGCGGTGATTAGTAGGGCACCATAGCTCATAGCTCATCTTCCATAGCTCATCTTCCGACCCACACGCGTGGAGATGTTATCGTGCATGTACCTATTGACTCTAAGACTCTGGGATGGAAAAAGTTGGCGGTGATTAGTAGGGCACCATAGCTCATAGCTCATCTTCCATAGCTCATCTTCCAACCCACACGCGTGGAGATGTTACTGTGCATGTAGGATGGAAAAAGTTGGCGGTGATTAGTAGGGCACCATAGCTCATAGCTCATCTTCCATAGCTCATTTTCCAACCCACACGCGTGGAGATGTTATCGTGCAAGTAGCCACTGACTCTGAGACTCTGGGATGGAAAAAGTTGGCGGTGATTAGTAGGGCGCCATAGCTCATAGCTCATCTTCCATAGCTCATCTTCCAACCCACACGCGTGGAGATGTTATCGTGCATGTACCCATTGACTCTAAGACTCTGGGATGGAAAAAGTTGGCGGTGGTCAGTAGGGCAATTTTTAAGGTTTCCATAGCTCATCTTCCAACCCACACGCGTGGAGATGTTATCGTGCATGTACCCATTGACTCTGAGACTCTGGGATGGAAAAAGTTGGCGGTGATTAGTAGGGCACCATAGCTCATAGCTCATCTTCCATAGCTCATCTTCCAACCCACACGCGTGGAGATGTTATCGTGCATGTACCCATTGACTCTGAGACTCTGGGATGGAAAAAGTTGGCGGTGATTAGTAGGGCACCATAGCTCATAGCTCATCTTCCATAGCTCATCTTCCAACCCACACGCGTGGAGATGTTATCGTGCATGTACTCATTGACTCTAAGCCTCTGGGATGGAAAAAGTTGGCGGTGATTAGTAGGGCAATTTTGAAGGTTTCCATAGCTCATCTTCCAACCCACACGCGTGGAAATGTTACTGTGCATGTACCCATTGACTCTGAGACTCTGGGATGGAAAAAGTTGGCGGTGATTAGTAGGGCACCATAGCTCATAGCTCATCTTCCATAGCTCATCTTCCAACCCACACGCGTGGAGATGTTATCGTGCTTGTACCCATTGACTCTGAGACTCTGGGATGGAAAAAGTTGGCGGTGATTAGTAGGGCAATTTTGAAGGTTTCCATAGCTCATCTTCCAACCCACACGCGTGGAGATGTTATCGTGCATGTACCCATTGACTCTGAGACTCTGAGATGGAAAAAGTTGGCGGTGATTAGTAGGGCACCATAGCTCATCTTCCATAGCTCATTTTCCAACCCACACGCGTGGAGATGTTATCGTGCATGTAGCCACTGACTCTGAGACTCTGGGATGGAAAAAGTTGGCGGTGATTAGTAGGGCACCATAGCTCATAGCTCATCTTCCATAGCTCATCTTCCATAGCTCATCTTCCAACCCACACGCGTGGAGATGTTATCGTGCATGTACCCATTGACTCTGAGACTCTGGGATGGAAAAAGTTGGCGGTGATTAGTAGGGCACCATAGCTCATAGCTCATCTTCCATAGCTCATCTTCCAACCCACACGCGTGGAGATGTTATCGTGCATGTACCCATTGACTCTGAGACTCTGGGATGGAAAAAGTTGGCGGTGATTAGTAGGGCAATTTTGAAGGTTTCCATAGCTCATCTTCCAACCCACACGCGTGGAGATGTTATCGTGCATGTACCCATTGACTCTAAGACTCTGGGATGGAAAAAGTTGGCGGTGATTAGTAGGGCACCATAGCTCATAGCTCATCTTCCATAGCTCATCTTCCAACCCACACGCGTGGAGATGTTATCGTGCATGTACCCATTGACTCTGAGACTTTGGGATGGAAAAAGTTGGCGGTGATTAGTAGGGCAATTTTGAAGGCTTCCATAGCTCATCTTCCAACCCACACGCGTGGAGATGTTATCGTGCATGTACCCATTGACTCTGAGACTCTGGGATGGAAAAAGTTGGCGGTGATTAGTAGGGCACCATAGCTCATAGCTCATCTTCCATAGCTCATCTTCCAACCCACACGCGTGGAGATGTTATCGTGCATGTACCCATTGACTCTAAGACTCTGGGATGGAAAAAGTTGGCGGTGATTAGTAGGGCACCATAGCTCATAGCTCATCTTCCAACCCACACGCGTGGAGATGTTATCGTGCATGTACCCATTGACTCTGAGACTCTGGGATGGAAAAAGTTGGCAGTGATTAGTAGGTCACCATAGCTCATAGCTCATCTTCCATAGCTCATTTTCCAACCCACACGCGTGGTGATTGGCGGTGATTAGTAGGGCAATTTTGAGGGTTTCCATAGCTCATCTTCCAAACCACACGCGTGGAGATGTTATCGTGCATGTACCCATTGACTCTGAGACTCTGGGATGGAAAAAGTTGGCGGTGATTAGTAGGGCACCATAGCTCATAGCTCATCTTCCATAGCTCATTTTCCAACCCACACGCGTGGAGATGTTATCGTGCATGTAGCCACTGACTCTGAGACTCTGGGATGGAAAAAGTTGGCGGTGATTAGTAGGGCACCAAAGCTCATCATAGCTCATCTTCCAACCCACACGCGTGGAGATGTTATCGTGCATGTACCCATTGACTCTGAGACTCTGAGATGGAACAAGTTGGCGGTGATTAGTAGGGCACCATAGCTCATAGCTCATCTTCCATAGCTCATCTTCCAACCCACACGCGTGGAGATGTTATCGTGCATGTACCCATTGACTCTGAGACTCTGGGATGAAAAAAGTTGGCGGTGATTAGTAGGGCAATTTTGAAGGCTTCCATAGCTCATCTTCCAAACCACACGCGTGGAGATGTTGTCGTGCATGTACCCGTTGACTCTAAGACTCTGGGATGGAAAAAGTTGGCGGTGATTAGTAGGGCACCATAGCTCATAGCTCATCTTCCATAGCTCATTTTCCAACCCACACGCGTGGAGATGTTATCGTGCATGTAGCCACTGACTCTGAGACTCTGGGATGGAAAAAGTTGGTGGTGATTAGTAGGGCACTGTTTTAGATCAATATAAATTAATAAAACTAAATTTGTAGATCGTAGATCGAAATATTTATCCCTACAGATTAAATTAATAATTAGTATGAACGCACTACATTACCATCAGGAATTCCGTACAGTTTAGTACAACATAAATGTCAAATTAAATGATATGTAAACAATAACATATGACGTAAAAAACTTACTTATCTAACTGAGGTCAATGCACTAAGTGAATAAATCATATACCCTTATAACGTTCTCCAGAACAAAGGTTTTTTATTACACATATATATATATATACATCTCTCGGATGAGTTTTTAAAGTAATCATCGGTTTAAAGTGTGAATTTACATGGTCCTTCGAGCCGTTTAAGGAATTAAAGTTTTAATTCAAGTGTGTGAAGACTATATTTAAACATTGAACGATAATATTAACATATAATATACATTACACTGACAATTTAGTGAGTTTTTTTTAACAAGTGCAAACCGGTTTCACGCGTCGTGCAATTATATTAGCAACCAGTGTCTCACTCTTAAGCAAACTTTCAGCGACCAATTCAAGCACATCCTGGTTCCTGGTTGTCTCACTATTTAGTGAATTTTTTAAAATATTTCTGAAAGTCAGAATCCTCACTCTTTAGTGATTTTATTTTACCTGAAAGGATACAAGTAAGTTGAAACACCGGCACATACAATTTTATTTCTCTTACACGTATTTTCCTTTTCGGAACTGCAAAATGGCAACAACTGCTTTGAAACTGCAACAAAACATCCTCAAGCAAATCACCAAAGATTTCAGCAATTTCCTCAAACGTTCTACAAAAGAACGAACAAGAAATTACGTCACTAATAGATTAGCAGTGCTTGAGGACAATTTCAAATCGAGCACTCAACAGAACAAGGAGGGAATAGCAGCGGTTGAACCTGGAAAAGAGCAAGAGTTAGAGGAGACCTTCGAAAAAATCAAAGACACATATCTGGACTATAAAACGGTAATGCAGGACTGCCTAGACAAGATGACAGAGAATAGTAGCGATCTGGTAAGTGCTACAAATGTAAGCGATGGACATAAGAATGTAGTAAGGTTGCCAGAAATTAATTTACCAGTTTTCACTGGGGAATATGAACAATGGCGATCCTTTCATGACATTTTCGTAGCATTGATCCACTCAAATAAGGCGTTATCCAATGTGGAGAAACTGCATTACCTGAAGGGTACTTTGGGGGGTGAAGCAGAGCGACTTTTGCAACACTTAGCTGTAGGCAATGAAAATTATGAGCCAGCGTGGGAAATACTCGTCGCACGTTATGACCATAAAAGAGTATTGGTCAATGCTCAGTTGAATATTTTCTTTAATCAAGAAAATATTGTACAAGAGTCTGCGTCTGGATTGAAAAAACTTCTTGACACTTCGGTTGAGTGCAGACACTCTTTAAAAAATCTTGGCGTCCCGGTAGAGCATTGGGACGTCATAATTATTTACATTCTTACCAAGAAGCTGCCTTTAGCAACCCAACAATTGTGGGAAGAAAAGCTAGGCACCAACAAGGACCTGCCAAAATTCGACAATTTCAAGGAATTTTTAGAAAGCAGGTTTAGAACGTTGGAGGCCGTTGGCTAACAACAAGCTGCAAGTAGCAGCAAGCTTGGTAGGACACCCCCGTTAAAAGCGAAAGCTTTTCATGCTAAACAAAGCCAAAGGGCAAAGTTTAGTTGCAAAGCCTGCAATAAAGGAGCTCATGCACTTCGCACATGTAACCGATTTTTAAGACTAGACATTATGTCACGCAGAAATCTGGTCAAGAGAATCGGAGTGTGTGAGAACTGTTTGGCATATAGTCACACAAGCGCTCACTGCCCCAGTAGGCTACGTTGCTACTTCTGTCAACAGGCTCACCATTCTCTGTTGCATTTCACCTCCCCCCAAAGTTCACAAACAGAACAGAATAATCAAATTCAACACAATTCACACACATCAAACACACTACACAACACAACACATCCAGCACACACCACACATAATCAGCAAAACATCAATCCACCACAAACATTACTATCGTCAGCTGCTGAAACACTTCAACCTGCACAAAGATCATCACAACACATATTAAATTACCTGGCAACACAAAGATCGACAACAGAAGTCCCTTTAGCAACGACTTTAGTGCGAGTCAAAACAAGGACAAATAGCTACATCTTGCTACGAGGATTACTGGATCCAGGTTCTGAGGCATCCTTCATATCGGAGAAAGCTGCAAACCAATTAGGGCTGAATAAAGGCAAAACTTTCGTCGAAATTTCAGGTTTGGGTAAGAGCAGCAATGGCACGTCTCACCACTACGTTGACCTTACTCTTAAGGGTATACATAACGGCTATGAGACAAACACTCGTGCATACATTTTTAAGTCGTTGACTGGTCGTCTTCCAGCACACGAGCTCACACTGGACGGATGGAATCATCTTTAAGATCTCTCTCTAGCAGACCCCACATTTCATAAGCCAGCGGAGGTTGATTTGCTCCTGGGAGCTGAAGTATTCGGGGAGATCATACTGCCAGAAGTCATACGCGGCGAAAAGCCATGGATGCCAGTAGCGCAAAACACCTTGCTCGGTTGGATTCTGATGGGCAAAGTCCATCAACCAACACGTAATATAAATACTTTTCATCAGGCAATAGATATCAGCCGCCAGCTACAGAAATTTTGGGAGATCGAAGAGACACCCTATCAAGCACAACAAACCTCGGAAGAAAAAGCTTGTGAAACATTTTTCACAAAGACAACCAGGAGATTAGCCAGCGGAAGGTATGAGGTATCATTACCTTTTTAAGGGGGGGACAGACCTGCGCTTGGGGCCTCGAAGCAAGGTGCCTTGCGTAGGTTTGTTCAATTAGAACGACGGTTCCGAGGCAACAGCAAGCTAAGGGACGAGTACAGAAAATGTATGCAAGAATATTTACTTCTTGGTCACATGGAGGAAGTTGAAGACAAAGATGGCGTACTCAACACACCACACCATTTCTTCTTGAAACACCACGCTGTCTTTAAGGAGTCCAGCACAACAACAAAACTCCGGGTTGTATTCGACGCGGCAGCTAAAACTTTGGATGGAACGTCTCTCAACCAACACATGATGACTGGACCTAAAACGCAGAGTGACATTATAGATATTGTACTTGGGTGGAGACAACATAAGTATACATTTACCGCGGATATAGAGAAAATGTACCGCCAAATCCGTGTTGACCCCAAGGACACATTCTATCAGATGATCCTCTGGCGTGATTGCGATTCGGACCCCATCAAGGTATATCGTCTGAAGACAGTCACGTTCGGTACAACGTGTGCACCCTACCTCGCGATTCGCACGCTCCATCAGCTGGCGACGGATGAAGAATCCAAATTTCCGATAGGCGCTCGTTTGGTTAGGGAAAATCTGTATGTGGACGATTTATTTGCAGGAGCTGACACAATTGAAGAAGCAATAAGTAATCGTCGCCAGGTTAATCATTTATTGTTGTCGGGAGGCTTCAGTTTGCGCAAATGGGCAAGTAATGACCTAGAAATTCTCGATGATGTGCCTGAGGAACAAAGGGAAGTTCATTTTTCTCTAAGAATCAATGCGATGGACCATATTAAGGCTTTAGGAATAAAATGGTTTCCGGCAGAAGATAGACTTTCTTTTCAGTCCATATCAACCGACTCAACAGAACCCACCAAAAGAAACATTCTGTCCACCATCGCCAAACTCTTCGATCCTCTTGGATGGATTTCACCATGCGTTATACAGGGCAAAATCATAATGCAAACCCTTTGGCGAAGCAAACTGAACTGGGACGAACCAATTCCTACTAACCTAAAGAAACAATGGACTGACTTTAGAGAAGAATTGCGGCACCTCGACCAAATTCGCATACCCCGTTGGATCAACACTACCAAAATGCATACGGGGATGGAATTGCATGGGTTTAGTGATGCATCAGAGAGAGCTTATGGCGCGGCTATATATCTTAGAGTACGCGACTCCGAAAACCAGATCCATGTCCACTTGCTGCTTTCCAAAACGCGAGTAGCTCCGGTTAAGACGCAAACGCTTCCAAGACTGGAACTTTGCGGAGCAGTAATGCTGGCCACATTACTCAACTACACAGCGGAAGTTCTTGGACTCAAAGAGGCGAAGCAATATGCATGGACGGACTCGACGATTACGTTAGCATGGATTGCAGCTGCCCCAACCAAATGGACCACGTTCGTCAGCCATCGAGTCGCAGAAATTCAACGACTAGTGCAGGCGGAAAGCTGGAGGCACATACCGGGCGAATTAAATCCTGCCGACATCGCATCAAGAGGATTGAAGCCTTCGGCCTTACTTTCCAATACACTCTGGTGGACAGGTCCGGAATTTCTCCGCAAAGAGTGGTCCTTCCAGTGCCCAAACCAGCCGATGAACCTTGCAACGGAGGAGGAGAAACATTCCATAAAAGCGCATGTGATCGAAAAATCGGAAAACTATGTTTTAAAGCTTGTCTTTAAGTATTCCAACTACACTAAGATAATAAGAATAATGGCTTACTGCTTACGTTTTATTCATAATTCGAGAAGCCTGCCATGTAGTAGATCTTACAGCGTGTTGTCTCCTGATGAATTGAAGTCTAGCAATCGGGCAATCATCAAAATCGTCCAAGCAGACATGTTTTCCTCAGACAACAAAACCAACTTACCGAAATCACTCTGCCATTTCGAGGACAATGATGGGATCCTCAGAGTAGGAGGGAGATTACAGAACACCGACTTATCATATAATGAGCAACACCCCATTATACTAAGAGGAAATCATCACTTCTCAAAACTAATCATAAGAGACGCTCATCAAAGAACTCTTCACGGAGGACTCAACCAAACCATGATGCAGTTGAGACAAACATACTGGTTTCTTAAATTTAAGACATCTGTCAAAGGTGTAATAAATCATTGTGTCATATGCCTTCGATATCGGGCTAAGACACCACAACAACTAATGGGTAATCTGCCGGCGCAAAGAGTAAGAGAAGCGCAACCTTTTAGTCACACGGGAGTAGATTACGCTGGGCCTTTCGAAGTCAAAACCTGGAAGGGACGAAGCGCTAAAAGGTACAATGGATACTTCGCCATCTTTATATGCTTGGTAACAAAGGCCATTCATATAGAGTTAGTGAGTGACCTCACCACTCAAGCCTTTATTGCAGCACTTCGTCGTTTCACAGCGAGAAGAGGTTTATGTTTAAACATTTTCAGCGATAATGGGACTACCTTTGTGGGTGCGAACAAAGAATTGAAGAAGGCATTGGAGGCAGCATTGTTCAATTGGACAGAAATCGCGGAAACTCTGGCAATGGAAGGAATAAAATGGCATTTCATCCCCCCCGCTTTCCCTCATTTCGGAGGACTTTGGGAAGCTGGGGTCAAGTCTATCAAATACCATTTGAAACGGGTTATCGGGACGGAGGTATTCACATATGAGGAGCTAACAACACTTCTACACCAAATAGAAGCGTGCCTTAACTCTAGGCCTCTGTGTCCGCTGACAGAAAATCCACAAGACTTCACAGCGCTAACACCTGCACATTTTTTAATTGGACGAGCTCTCAAAACTATACCGGAACCAGAACTCTTGGACATCAACATCAATCTCCTGCAACGATGGCAACGGTTACAAAAGTTGCAACAATCGTTTTGGAAAAAATGGAAGACGGAGTACTTAACGCGTCTGCAACACAGGCCGAAATGGATGAGACGTGAAACACCAGTCAAGAAAGGAGACATGGTAATATTAAAAGATGAAAACTTACCTCCTTCGAGATGGAGTCTGGCCCGCGTCATTGAAACTCATCCAGGCAGCGATGAATTGGTTCGAGTAGTCACCCTTCAAACAAAAAATGGCCAATTTAAACGGCCAATTACTAAAATGTGTTTACTACCATGCAACGAAGAAAACACCACATCGAACAGTCAACAATTAATCACAGACACTTAAAACAAATTCATCCAATAGTATACACCACTACATTCACACTACTTAGAATAAACACTTCTCATATCACACAAACAATTAGTACTTTTCAAAATAAAATTAACCCTGCACAACACAGCAAAAGTCACATTCACACGTCAAATAAAAATCACACCGCAGAAACATAGGGTATAATATCACTTCAATCGAACAACACACACGTATACACTATATTCCGCGCGGCATTGATCGAACATAATATGTCAACACATGGGATAGGTCATTGCACTATGTACACATAAATCGCTGTTCCAGGCTTATCAGCAACGGAACACAATACAACTCAACACAACACCAGTTCCATCACATCCGCAGTCATTTACTAGTTCGTCATCTATCGTTTTATATACATACACGCACTTAGTTTCTCACTATAAATAACAAAAAACTTTAATAATACAACACTTACTCCTTAAAATAGGTACACCGCCATGGACAATGCCACGCACTATGTTTGAGTTGCACGCACAAGGTCCAGATTGTAACAGGAACAATATGATCGCAAGTACACCTACATACGTAGATCTGAAATAGAGAAGACAAATTAACATTTACATAATTATGATTTAATTAACTCACCGGTTTAATATTTATACTTAGTAATGCAGATTTCAGTTGCATCTAACTCCGTCCGGCAGAAGTTCACAACAAGCAGCACAGCACTACACACTACACATATTACACACATATCACACACTACACGAAAACGCAACTTTTCGGCGCCGATGAATGATAGCACGCTTCGTCCGTTTATTGCGCACTCCGTGCAGAGGCGGGAGGATGTTTTAGATCAATATAAATTAATAAAACTAAATTTGTAGATCGTAGATCGAAATATTTATCCCTAAAGATTAAATTAATAATTAGTATGAACGCACTACATTACCATCAGGAATTCCGTACAGTTTAGTACAACATAAATGTCAAATTAAATGATATGTAAACAATAACATATGGCGTAAAAAACTTACTTATCTAACTGAGGTCAATGCACTAAGTGAATAAATCATATACCCTTATAACGTTCTCCAGAACAAAGGTTTTTTATTACACATATATATATATATATACATCTCTCGGATGAGTTTTTAAAGTAATCATCGGTTTAAAGTGTGAATTTACAGGCACCAAAGCTCATCATAGCTCATCTTCCAACCCACACGCGTGGAGACGTTATCGTGCATGTACCCATTGACTCTGAGACTCTGGGATGGAACAAGTTGGCGGTGATTAGTAGGGCACCATAGCTCATAGCTCATCTTCCATAGCTCATCTTCCAAATCACACGCGTGGAGATGTTATCGTGCATGTACCCATTGACTCTGAGACTCTGGGATGGAAAAAGTTGGCGGTGATTAGTAGGGCACCATAGCTCATAGCTCATCTTCCATAGCTCATTTTCCAACCCACACGCGTAGATATGTTATCGTGCATGTAGCCACTGACTCTGAGACTCTGGGATGGAAAAAGTTGGCGGTGATTAGTAGGGCACCATAGCTCATAGCTCATCTTCCATAGCTCATCTTCCAACCCACACGCGTGGAGATGTTATCGTGCATGTACCCATTGACTCTAAGACTCTGGGATGGAAAAAGTTGGCGGTGATTAGTAGTGCAATTTTGAAGGTTTCCATAGCTCATCTTCCACCCCACACGGGTGGTGATGTTATCGTGCTTGTACCCATTGACTCTGAGACTCTGGGATGGAAAAACTTGGCGGTGATTAGTAGGGCAATTTTGAAGGTTTCCATAGCTCATCTTCCAACCCACACGCGTGGAGATGTTATCTAGCATGTACCCATTGACTCTGAGACTCTGGGATGGAAAAAGTTGGCGGTGATTAGTAGGGCACCATAGCTCATAGCTCATCTTCCATAGCTCATCTTCCAACCCACACGCGTGGAGATGTTATCGTGCATGTACCCATTGACTTTAAGACTCTGGGATGGAAAAAGTTGGCGGTGATTAGTAGGGCACCATAGCTCATAGCTCATCTTCCAACCCACACGCGTGGAGTTGTTATCGTGCATGTACCCATTGACTCTGAGACTCTGGGATGGAAAAAGTTGGCGGTGATTAGTAGGTCACCATAGCTCATAGCTCATCTTCCATAGCTCATTTTCCAAACCCACACGCGTGGTGATTGGCGGTGATTAGTAGGGCAATTTTGAGGGTTTCCATAGCTCATCTTCCAACCCACACGCGTGGAGATGTTATCGTGCATGTACCCATTGACTCTGAGACTCTGGGATGGAAAAAGTTGGCGGTGATTAGTAGGGCACCATAGCTCATAGCTCATCTTCCATAGCTCATTTTCCAACCCACACGCGTGGAGATGTTATCGTGCATGTAGCCACTGACTCTGAGACTCTGGGATGGAAAAAGTTGGCGGTGGTTAGTAGGGCACCAAAGCTCATCATAGCTCATCTTCCAACCCACACGCGTGGAGATGTTATCGTGCATGTACCCATTGACTCTGAGACTCTGGGATGGAACAAGTTGGCGGTGATTAGTAGGGCACCATAGCTCATAGCTCATCTTCCATAGCTCATCTTCCAACCCACACGCGTGGAGATGTTATCGTTCATGTACCCATTGACTCTGAGACTCTGGGATGGAAAAAGTTGGCGGTGATTAGTAGGGCAATTTTGAAGGTTTCCATAGCTCATCTTCCAACCCACACGCGTGGAGATGTTATCGTGCATGTACCCATTGACTCTAAGACTCTGGGATGGAAAAAGTTGGCGGTGATTAGTAGGGCACCATAGCTCATAGCTCATCTTCCATAGCTCATCTTCCAACCCACACGCGTGGAGATGTTATCGTGCATGTACCCATTGACTCTGAGACTCTGGGATGAAAAAAGTTGGCGGTGATTAGTAGGGCAATTTTGAAGGCTTCCATAGCTCATCTTCCAAACCACACGCGTGGAGATGTTATCGTGCATGTACCCGTTGACTCTAAGACTCTGGGATGGAAAAAGTTGGCGGTGATTAGTAGGGCACCATAGCTCATAGCTCATCTTCCATAGCTCATCTTCCAACCCACACGCGTGCAGATGTTATCGTGCATGTACCCATTGACTCTGAGACTCTGGGATGGAAAAAGTTGGCGGTGATTATCTTCCAACCCACACGCGTGGAGATGTTATCGTGCATGTACCTATTGACTCTAAGACTCTGGGATGGAAAAAGTTGGCCGTGGTCAGTAGGGCAATTTTGAAGGTTTCCATAGCTCATCTTCCAACCCACACGCGTGGAGATGTTATCGTGCATGTACCCATTGACTCTAAGACTCTGGGATGGAAAAAGTTGGCGGTGATTAGTAGGGCACCATAGCTCATAGCTCATCTTCCATAGCTCATCTTCCAACCCACACGCGTGGAGATGTTATCGTGCATGTACCCATTGACTCTGAGACTCTGGGATGGAAAAAGTTGGCGGTGATTAGTAGGGCACCATAGCTCATAGCTCATCTTCCATAGCTCATCTTCCAACCCACACGCGTGCAGATGTTATCGTGCATGTACCCATTGACTCTAAGACTCTGGGATGGAAAAAGTTGGCGGTGATTAGTAGGGCAATTTTGAAGGTTTCCATAGCTCATCTTCCAATCCACACGGGTGGTGATGTTATCGTGCATGTACCTATTGACTCTTAGACTCTGGGATGGAAAAAGTTGGCGGTGATTAGTAGGGCACCATAGCTCATAGCTCATCTTCCATAGCTCATCTTCCAACCCACACGCGTGGAGATGTTATCGTGCATGTACCCATTGACTCTGAGACTCTGGGATGGAAAAAGTTGGCGGTGGTCAGTAGGGCAATTTTTAAGGTTTCCATAGCTCATCTTCCAACCCACACGGGTGGTGATGTTATCGTGCATGTACCCATTGACTCTGAGACTCTGGGATGGAAAAAGTTGGCCGTGGTCAGTAGGGCAATTTTTAAGGTTTCCATAGCTCATCTTCCAACCCACACGGGTGGTGATGTTATCGTGCATGTACCCATTGACTCTGAGACTCTGGGATGGAAAAAGTTGGCGGTGATTAGTAGGGCAATTTTTAAGGTTTCCATAGCTCATCTTCCAACCCACACGGGTGGTGATGTTATCGTGCATGTACCTATTGACTCTGAGACTCTGGGATGGAAAAAGTTGGCGGTGATTAGTAGGGCAATTTTGAAGGTTTCCATAGCTCATCTTCCAATCCACACGCGTGGAGATGTTATCGTGCATGTACCCATTGACTCTGAGACTCTGGGATGGAAAAAGTTGGCCGTGGTCAGTAGGGCAATTTTGAAGGTTTCCATAGCTCATCTTCCAATCCACACGCGTGGAGATGTTATCGTGCATGTACCCATTGACTCTGAGACTCTGGGATGGAAAAAGTTGGCGGTGGTCAGTAGGGCAATTTTTAAGGTTTCCATAGCTCATCTTCCAACCCACACGCGTGGAGATGTTATCGTGCATGTACCCATCGACTCTAAGACTCTGGGATGGAAAAAGTTGGCTGTGGTCAGTAAGGCAATTTTTAAGGTTTCCATAGCTCATCTTCCAACCCACACGGGTGGTGATGTTATCGTGCATGTACCCATTGACTCTGAGACTCTGGGATGGAAAAAGTTGGCCGTGGTCAGTAGGGCACCATAGCTCATAGCTCATCTTCCATAGCTCATCTTCCAACCCACACGGGTGGTGATGTTATCGTGCATGTACCCATTGACTCTGAGACTCTGGGATGGAAAAAGTTGGCGGTGGTCAGTAGGGCAATTTTTAAGGTTTCCATAGCTCATCTTCCAACCCACACGCTTGGAGATGTTATCGTGCATGTACCCATTGACTCTGAGACTCTGGGATGGAAAAAGTTGGCCGTGGTCAGTAGGGCAATTTTTAAGGTTTCCATAGCTCATCTTCCAACCCACACGGGTGGTGATGTTATCGTGCATGTACCCATTGACTCTGAGACTCTGGGATGGAAAAAGTTGGCTGTGGTCAGTAGGGCAATTTTTAAGGTTTCCATAGCTCATCTTCCAATCCACACGCGTGGAGATGTTATCGTGCATGTACCCATTGACTCTGAGACTCTGGGATGGAAAAAGTTGGCGGTGATTAGTAGGGCACCATAGCTCATAGCTCATCTTCCAACCCACACGCGCTGAGATGTTATCGTGCATGTACCCATTGACTCTGAGACTCTGGGATGGAAAAAGTTGGCGGTGATTAGTAGGGCACCATAGCTCATAGCTCATCTTCCATAGCTCATCTTCCAACCCACACGCGTGGAAATGTTATCGTGCATGTACCCATTGACTCTAAGACTCTGGGATGGAAAAAGTTGGCGGTGATTAGTAGGGCACCATAGCTCATAGCTCATCTTCCATAGCTCATCTTACAACCCACACGCGTGGAGATGTTATCGTGCATGTACCCATTGACTCTGAGACTCTGGGATGGAAAAAGTTGGCGGTGATTAGTAGGGCACCATAGCTCCTAGCTCATCTTCCAACCCACACGCGTGGAGATGTAATCGTGCATGTACCTATTGACTCTGAGACTCTGGGATGGAAAAAGTTGGCGGTGGCCAGTAGGGCAATTTTGAAGGTTTCCATAGCTCATCTTCCAACCCACACGCGTGGAGATGTTATCGTGCATGTACCCATTGACTCTAAGACTCTGGGATGGAAAAAGTTGGCGGTGGTCAGTAGGGCAATTTTTAAGGTTTCCATAGCTCATCTTCCAACCCACACGGGTGGAGATGTTATCGTTCATGTAGCCACTGACTCTGAGACTCTGGGATGGAAAAAGTTGGCGGTGATTAGTAGGGCAATTTTGAAGGTTTCCATAGCTCATCTTCCAACCCACACGCGTGGAGATGTTATCGTGCATGTACCTATTGACTCTGAGACTCTGGGATGGAAAAAGTTGGCGGTGATTAGTAGGGCACCATAGCTCATAGCTCATCTTCCATAGCTCATCTTCCAACCCACACGCGTGGAGATGTTATCGTGCATGTACCTATTGACTCTGAGACTCTGGGATGGAAAAAGTTGGCGGTGATTAGTAGGGCAATTTTGAAGGTTTCCATAGCTCATCTTCCAACCCACACGCGTGGAGATGTTATCGTGCATGTACCCATTGACTCTAAGACTCTGGGATGGAAAAAGTTGGCGGTGATTAGTAGGGCAATTTTGAAGGTTTCCATAGCTCATCTTCCAACCCACACGCGTGGAGATGTTATCGTGCATGTACCCATTGACTCTGAGACTCTGGGATGGAAAAAGTTGGCCGTGGTCAGTAGGGCAATTTTGAAGGTTTCCATAGCTCATCTTCCAATCGTGCATGTACCTATTGACTCTGAGACTCTGGGATGGAAAAAGTTGGCGGTGATTAGTAGGGCACCATAGCTCATAGCTCATCTTCCATAGCTCATCTTCCAACCCACACGGGTGGTGATGTTATCGTGCATGTACCCATTGACTCTGAGACTCTGGGATGGAAAAAGTTGGCCGTGGTCAGTAGGGCAATTTTTAAGGTTTCCATAGCTCATCTTCCAACCCACACGGGTGGTGATGTTATCGTGCATGTACCCATTGACTCTGAGACTCTGGGATGGAAAAAGTTGGCGGTGATTAGTAGGGCAATTTTGAAGGTTTCCATAGCTCATCTTCCAACCCACACGGGTGGTGATGTTATCGTGCATGTACCTATTGACTCTGAGACTCTGGGATGGAAAAAGTTGGCGGTGATTAGTAGGGCACCATAGCTCATAGCTCATCTTCCATAGCTCATCTTCCAACCCACACGCGTGGAGATGTTATCGTGCATGTACCTATTGACTCTAAGACTCTGGGATGGAAAAAGTTGGCGGTGGTCAGTAGGGCAATTTTTAAGGTTTCCATAGCTCATCTTCCAACCCACACGGGTGGTGATGTTATCGTGCATGTACCCATTGACTCTGAGACTCTGGGATGGAAAAAGTTGGCGGTGATTAGTAGGGCAATTTTGAAGGTTTCCATAGCTCATCTTCCAACCCACACGGGTGGTGATGTTATCGTGCATGTACCTATTGACTCTGAGACTCTGGGATGGAAAAAGTTGGCGGTGATTAGTAGGGCAATTTTTAAGGTTTCCATAGCTCATCTTCCAATCCACACGGGTGGTGATGTTATCGTGCATGTACTCATTGACTCTGAGACTCTGGGATGGAAAAAGTTGGCGGTGATTAGTAGGGCACCATAGCTCATAGCTCATCTTCCATAGCTCATTTTCCAACCCACACGCGTGGAGATGTTATCGTGCATGTACCTATTGACTCTAAGACTCTGGTATGGAAAAAGTTGGCCGTGGTCAGTAGGGCAATTTTTAAGGTTTCCATAGCTCATCTTCCAATCCACACGGGTGATGATGATATCGTGCATGTACCTATTGACTCTAAGACTCTGGGATGGAAAAAGTTGGCGGTGATTAGTAGGGCACCATAGCTCATAGCTCATCTTCCATAGCTCATTTTCCAACCCACACGCGTGGAGATGTTATCGTGCATGTACCTATTGACTCTAAGACTCTGGGATGGAAAAAGTTGGCGGTGATTAGTAGGGCACCATAGCTCATAGCTCATCTTCCATAGCTCATTTTCCAACCCACACGCGTGGAGATGTTATCGTGCATGTACCTATTGACTCTGAGACTCTGGGATGGAAAAAGTTGGCGGTGATTAGTAGGGCACCATAGCTCATAGCTCATCTTCCATAGCTCATCTTCCAACCCACACGCGTGGAGATGTTATCGTGCATGTACCTATTGACTCTAAGACTCTGGGATGGAAAAAGTTGGCGGTGATTAGTAGGGCAATTTTTAAGGTTTCCATAGCTCATCTTCCAATCCACACGGGTGGTGATGTTATCGTGCATGTACTCATTGACTCTGAGACTCTGGGATGGAAAAAGTTGGCGGTGATTAGTAGGGCACCATAGCTCATAGCTCATCTTCCATAGCTCATTTTCCAACCCACACGCGTGGAGATGTTATCGTGCATGTACCTATTGACTCTAAGACTCTGGTATGGAAAAAGTTGGCCGTGGTCAGTAGGGCAATTTTTAAGGTTTCCATAGCTCATCTTCCAATCCACACGGGTGATGATGATATCGTGCATGTACCTATTGACTCTAAGACTCTGGGATGGAAAAAGTTGGCTGTGGTCAGTAGGGCAATTTTGAAGGTTTCCATAGCTCATCTTCCAACCCACACGCGTGGAGATGTTATCGTGCATGTACCTATTGACTCTAAGACTCTGGGATGGAAAAAGTTGGCGGTGATTAGTAGGGCACCATAGCTCATAGCTCATCTTCCATAGCTCATTTTCCAACCCACACGCGTGGAGATGTTATCGTGCATGTACCTATTGACTCTGAGACTCTGGGATGGAAAAAGTTGGCGGTGATTAGTAGGGCACCATAGCTCATAGCTCATCTTCCATAGCTCATCTTCCAACCCACACGCGTGGAGATGTTATCGTGCATGTACCCATTGACTCTGAGACTCTGGGATGGAAAAAGTTGGCGGTGATTAGTAGGGCAATTTTGAGGGTTTCCATAGCTCATCTTCCAACCCACACGCGTGGAGATGTTATCGTGCATGTACCTATTGACTCTAAGACTCTGGGATGGAAAAAGTTGGCGGTGATTAGTAGGGCAATTTTTAAGGTTTCCATAGCTCATCTTCCAATCCACACGGGTGGTGATGTTATCGTGCATGTACCCATTGACTCTGAGACTCTGGGATGGAAAAAGTTAGCGGTGATTAGTAGGGCACCATAGCTCATAGCTCATCTTCCATAGCTCATTTTCCAACCCACACGCGTGGAGATTTTATCGTGCATGTACATATTGACTCTAAGACTCTGGGATGGAAAAAGTTGGCCGTGGTCAGTAGGGCAATTTTTAAGGTTTCCATAGCTCATCTTCCAATCCACACGGGTGGTGAGGATATCGTGCATGTACCTATTGACTCTGAGACTCTGGGATGGAAAAAGTTGGCGGTGATTAGTAGGGCAATTTTGAGGGTTTCCATAGCTCATCTTCCAACCCACACGCGTGGAGATGTTATCGTGCATGTACCCATTGACTCAAAGACTCTGGGATGGAAAAAGTTGGCGGTGATTAGTAGGGCACCATAGCTCATAGCTCATCTTCCATAGCTCATATTCCAACCCACACGCGTGGAGATGTTATCGTGCATGTACCTATTGACTCTAAGACTCTGGGATGAAAAAAGTTGGCCGTGGTCAGTAGGGCAATTTTTAAGGTTTCCATACCTCATCTTCCAATCCACACGGGTGGTGATGATATCGTGCATGTACCTATTGACTCTAAGACTCTGGGATGGAAATAGTTTGCTGTGGTCAGTAGGGCAATTTTTAAGGTTTCCATAGCTCATCTTCCAACCCACACGGGTGGTGATGTTATCGTGCATGTACCCATTGACTCTAAGACTCTGGGATGGAAAAAGTTGGCGGTGATTAGTAGGGCAATTTTGAGGGTTTCCATAGCTCATCTTCCAACCCACACGGGTGGTGATGTTATCGTGCATGTACCCATTGACTCTAAGACTCTGGGATGGAAATAGTTGGCTGTGGTCAGTAGGGCAATTTTTAAGGTTTCCATAGCTCATCTTCCAACCCACACGCGTGGAGATGTTATCGTGCATGTACCCATTGACTCTAAGACTCTGGGATGGAAAAAGTTGGCTGTGGTCAGTAGGGCAATTTTTAAGGTTTCCATAGCTCATCTTCCAACCCACACGGGTGGTGATGTTATCGTGCATGTACCCATTGACTCTAAGACTCTGGGATGGAAAAAGTTGGCTGTGGTCAGTAGGGCAATTTTGAGGGATTCCATAGCTCATCTTCCAACCCACACGCGTGGAGATGTTATCGTGCATGTACCCATTGACTCTGAGACTCTGGGATGGAAAAAGTTGGCCGTGGTCAGTAGGGCAATTTTTAAGGTTTCCATAGCTCATCTTCCAATCCACACGGGTGGTGATGATATCGTGCATGTACCTATTGACTCTAAGACTCTGGGATGGAAAAAGTTGGCTGTGGTCAGTAGGGCAATTTTTAAGGTTTCCATAGCTCATCTTCCAACCCACACGCGTGGAGATGTTATCGTGCATGTACCCATTGACTCTAAGACTCTGGGATGGAAAAAGTTGGCTGTGGTCAGTAGGGCAATTTTTAAGGTTTCCATAGCTCATCTTCCAACCCACACGGGTGGTGATGTTATCGTGCATGTACCCATTGACTCTAAGACTCTGGGATGGAAAAAGTTGGCGGTGATTAGTAGGGCAATTTTGAAGGTTTCCATAGCTCATCTTCCAATCCACACGGGTGGTGATGATATCGTGCATGTACCTATTGACTCTAAGACTCTGGGATGGAAAAAGTTGGCGGTGATTAGTTGGGCACCATAGCTCATAGCTCATCTTCCATAGCTCATTTTATTACCCACACGCGTGGAGATGTTATCGTGCATGTACCTATTGACTCTAAGACTCTGGGATGGAAAAAGTTGGCGGTGGTCAGCAGGGCAATCTTTAAGGTTTCCATAGCTCATCTTCCAACCCACACGCGTGGAGATGTTATCGTGCATGTAGCCACTGACTCTGAGACTCTGGGATGGAAAAAGTTGGCGGTGGTCAGCAGGGCAATCTTTAAGGTTTCCATAGCTCATCTTCCAACCCACACGCGTGGAGATGTTATCTTGCATGTACCCATTGACTCTAAGACTCTGGGATGGAAAAAGTTGGCGGTGATTAGTAGGGCACCATAGCTCATAGCTCATCTTCCATAGCTCATTTTCCAACCCACACGCGTGGAGATGTTATCGTGAATGTACCCATTGACTCTGAGACTCTGGGATGGACAAAGTTGGCGGTGATTAGTAGGGCACCATAGCTCATAGCTCATCTTCCAACCCACACGCGTGGAGATGTTATCGTGCATGTACCTAGTGACTCTGAGACTCTGGGATGGAAAAAGTTGGCGGTGGTCAGAAGGCAATCTTTAAGGTTTCCATAGCTCATCTTCCAACCCACACGCGTGGAGATGTTACTGTGCATGTAGGATGGAAAAAGTTGGCGGTGTTTAGTAGGGCACCATAGCTCATAGCTCATCTTCCATAGCTCATCTTCCAACCCACACGCGTGGAGATGTTACTGTGCATGTACCCATTGACTCTAAGACTCTGGGATGGAAAAAGTTGGCGGTGATTAGTAGGGCACCATAGCTCATAGCTCATCTTCCAACCCACACGCGTGGAGATGTTATCGTGCATGTACCTATTGACTCTGAGACTCTGGGATGGAAAAAGTTGGCGGTGATTAGTAGGGCAATTTTTAAGGTTTCCATAGCTCATCTTCCAACCCACACGCGTGGAGATGTTATCGTGCATGTACCTATTGACTCTAAGACTCTGGGATGGAAAAAGTTGGCCGTGGTCAGTAGGGCAATTTTGAAGGTTTCCATAGCTCATCTTCCAACCAACACGCGTGGAGATGTTATCGTGCATTTACCCATTGACTCTAAGACTCTGGGATGGAAAAAGTTGGCGGTGATTAGTAGGGCAATTTTGAAGGTTTCCATAGCTCATCTTCCAATCCACACGGGTGGTGATGATATCGTGCATGTACCTATTGACTCTAAGACTCTGGGATGGAAAAAGTTGGCGGTGATTAGTAGGGCACCATAGCTCATAGCTCATCTTCCATAGCTCATCTTCCACCCCACACGGGTGGTGATGTTATCGTGCATGTACCCATTGACTCTGAGACTCTGGGATGGAAAAAGTTGGCGGTGATTAGTAGGGCAATTTTGGAGGTTTCCATAGCTCATCTTCCAACCCACACGCGTGGAGATGTTATCGTGCATGTACCCATTGACTCTAAGACTCTGGGATGGAAAAAGTTGGCGGTGATTAGTAGGGCAATTTTGAAGGTTTCCATAGCTCATCTTCCAATCCACACGGGTGGTGATGATATCGTGCATGTACCTATTGACTCTAAGACTCTGGGATGGAAAAAGTTGGCGGTGATTAGTAGGGCACCATAGCTCATAGCTCATCTTCCATAGCTCATTTTCCAACCCACACGCGTGGAGATGTTATCGTGCATGTACCTATTGACTCTAAGACTCTGGGATGGAAAAAGTTGGCGGTGGTCAGCAGGGCAATCTTTAAGGTTTCCATAGCTCATCTTCCAACCCACACGCGTGGAGATGTTATTGGTCCCCCAAGCCAGCCGCACTTCTGCATGTGAGGTCCACTCCATTTTCACACACAGATACACACACTCAAAATGCTCAACACTACAATACAAACACAGCGCCTAGAGCATCCACATCGACACAAAACTCAACACGTAGCACTCTACATACACACAATCCAACACATACACAGTCTCCAATGAACACGGATGCAACTGCCTTCGAACCCACTCAGGTAAATAATTACCACACAAACCAAGGTCGGACGGAGATCCTATTAGCGACAGCAGTCGTTAATGTCACAACAACGTGTGGTGAAAGGATACGACTGCTTGCTTTAGTGGATCCAGGTTCGGAGGCAACATTCATTACCAACAGGGCAGCACAATGGCTAGGCATGAAGAGGAAGCCTACCATCATCGAAGTGTCAGGACTAGGTAAAGCCAGCAGTGGAACATGTCACGGATATGTGGACATAACCATAGGTTCACTACACACGGAGTTCGAAACCAATATCCGGGCACTGATGTTTAAGTCGCTGACTGGGCTTCTTCCTGTCAACGGAACAACACCACAGCAATGGAGTCACATCAATGGCTTGCCTCTGGCCGATCCAGAATTTCATACTCCAGCCGAAGTAGATCTCTTGCTTGGAAACGAAGTTTACACGGAGATCGTACTGCCTGAAATTGTTCGGGGAAAAGACAATCAAGCTCCAATCGCGCAGAACACAATGCTCGGCTGGATTGTCATGGGTAAGGTTTCCCAACCACGTCAAAATGTGAGGAGTTTCTTCCAGACTACAAGCATTGAACACGAACTGCGAAAGTTTTGGGAAATGGAGGAAGTCCTGTTTAAGTACATTATTCAAATTTATCGAGAATAGAATTTATTATATCAATAAATTATTAACTCATATAATAACTTATATTTGCATTCGAAAAAACTACTTTACCGGCACCGAATATAAAAGAAACACTTGTCAAATATTGTTTATGACAAACATTAAGAATGTAATTGTCAATATACATATATATATATATATATATATATAATCACTTTTCCGATTGCCCTTTGTTTAATCAAGACGTGTGTATTCTGCAATAAATTATTTATATATTTTTAAAGAGTGCCTTTTAATTAATTTAACAAGCAAATTACAGTCCACTTTTTTCCTACACAACACTAGCGATCAGCTACTTGCTCTTTAGCAATTTTTATATCGAATTACATGGTCCTTTCGAACCGCGCGAAATAGTGCATACATATTGTTCGTTTGTCGGTTTACATACATATATATACTTTTAAACTATTACAATCTGTGTGTGAACAATAAGCCAAAGTGCCTAAATTTAACATTAACAAACAGTTCAGTGAGGTTTTCTTAAAGTGCTAAACGGAATCCCGCGACGCGTAATTTAAATCTTAATCCATCAAGCGTTGGAAGTTGAGCCGTTACGTTCCTTTGTTCGTGGAGTCTCTTTGTTCCGTCGTTGAACGAATCGCACAGCAGCTGAAACGATTAAAAAACAGAAAGTAAGTTGAAATACACCCACATTTTTTTTTCTCTTATCTTTTCTTTGTTAATTTAAAATCCAACGAAAATGACGTCGCTGAAGCTACAAATGAATTTGTTGAGACAAATCAACAAAGACTTCGAGAACTTCTGTAAACGCTCTCAAAAGGATCGAACAAAAAACTATATGAGCAACAGATTAGTAACTCTCGAGGAACTCTTCACGACTAGCTCGCGACACAACACCGAGGGAATAGCAGCAGCAGAACCTGGAAATGAACGTGAATTAGAAGCAGTTTTCGAAAAAATAAAAGAAACTTACTTCGAGTACAAGACGGCGTTGCAGGACAGTTTGGACAAGATTGAAACTGTAAATACTTCGGTGAGTGCTAGTCTAAGTAAAGAAAAAACGATGGTGAGACTACCAAAGATAAACTTACCAGTTTTCAACGGTGAATATAAGATGTGGCGATCGTTTCACGACCTTTTCGACACACTTATTCACACAAACAAAGACTTATCGGAGGTGGAGAAGCTTCATTACCTCAAATCCAGTTTGCGTGATGAGGCGGAACGTCTTCTTTAACACTTACCCATAATAAGTGGGAATTACGGTCCAGCGTGGGAGATCCTCAAGACAAGGTACGACCACAAAAGGGTACTGGTCAATGAGCAGCTGAAATTATTTTTCGCTCAAGAATCGATTCAGCATGAAACAGCTACATCGTTAAAACAGCTGCTAGACACTTCGATGGAATGCTATCATGCTCTCAAAAATTTGAAAGTTCCTGTGGAACACTGGGACATAATCCTGATTTTCTGTATGGTACGAAAATTACCAACAATTACACAAAGGCTATGGGAAGAAAAATTGGGAATTGACAAGGAATTACCAAAATTCAAAGAGTTTTGGGAGTTCCTTGAAGCCAGGTTCCGCACTTTGGAAGCTGTTAACCAACAGCAGGACATAAAATCTTCTAAGCCTGTTAGGGAGGGTACCGCCAAGATGAAAGCGTTCCACCTAAAAGAAAAAAAGGATCAATTCTCCTGTAAGCTATGCTCCAAAGGTGCTCATTCTTTGAGAAAATGTGGTAAGTTTTTAAAAATGGACATGGGCTCACGTAGACGGGCTGTAAGTAACATCGGCGTCTGCGAAAATTGTCTCGCATATAGCCACTCGACACTGCAATGCCCAAGCAGACTCAGATGTTACTTCTGCCAGCAACCACACCATTCACTTCTGCATGTGAGTTCCACTCCATTTTCACACACAGATACACACACTCAAAATGCTCAACACTACAATACAAACACAGCGCCTAGAGCATCCACATCGACACAAAACTCAACACGTAGCACTCTACATACACACAATCCAACACATACACAGTCTCGAATGAACACGGATGCAACTGCCTTCGAACCCACTCAGGTAAATAATTACCACACAAACCAAGGTCGGACGGAGATCCTATTAGCGACAGCAGTCGTTAATGTCACAACAACGTGTGGTGAAAGGATACGACTGCGTGCTTTAGTGGATCCAGGTTCGGAGGCAACATTCATTACCAACAGGGCAGCACAATGGCTAGGCATGAAGAGGAAGCCTACCATCATCGAAGTGTCAGGACTAGGTAAAGCCAGCAGTGGAACATGTCACGGATATGTGGACATAACCATAGGTTCACTACACACGGAGTTCGAAACCAATATCCGGGCACTGATGTTTAAGTCGCTGACTGGGCTTCTTCCTGTCAACGGAACAACACCACAGCAATGGAGTCACATCAATGGCTTGCCTCTGGCCGATCCAGAATTTCATACTCCAGCCGAAGTAGATCTCTTGCTTGGAAACGAAGTTTACACGGAGATCGTACTGCCTGAAATTGTTCGGGGAAAAGACAATCAAGCTCCAATCGCGCAGAACACAATGCTCGGCTGGATTGTCATGGGTAAGGTTTCCCAACCACGTCAAAATGTGAGGAGTTTCTTCCAGACTACAAGCATTGAACACGAACTGCGAAAGTTTTGGGAAATGGAGGAAGTCCCTTACAAGGCAATCCAGTCGGAAGAGGATGTAAAATGCGAGCAGTTCTTTCAGGCAACTACTATGAGAGGAATAGATGGTAGATACGAGGTATCTTTACCTTTTAAGGCAGGGGGTAGGCCTGCGCTTGGACCCTCGAAGCAAGCTGCCTTGCGTAGGTTTGCTCACCTGGAGAGGCGGTTCCGCTTGAACCCAAAATTATATGCGGAATATCGTAATTGCATGAGAGAGTATGCACAATACAATCACATGGAAGAAGTTGATTGTGACAACGATGAGATCCTCAGGACACCACGACACTTCTTTTTACCTCACCATGCCGTTTTTAAGGAGTCGAGTTCCACCACCAAGTTAAGAGTTGTATTCGATGCTGCTGCCAAGACGGCAGAGGGGATGTCATTGAATGAAAATCTGATGACGGGCCCTAAAACCCAAACTGACATTACAGACATCGTCATGAGGTGGAGGGTGCATAGATACACATTCACCGCTGATGTTGAAAAGATGTATCGTCAGATAAGAATAAGCCCCGAAGACTCATATTATCAACTTATATGTTGGCGCGAGTGTGAAGAAGAGCCCATCAAAGTCTACCGATTAAAAACCGTGACATTCGGAACGACTTGTGCACCGTACCTCGCTATTCGCACACTAAAACAGCTGGCTGACGACGAAAAGCACAAATATCCTCTAGGCGCAGTCATGGTGAAAGAGGATGTTTACGTCGATGACTTGTTTGCTGGAGCGGGCACAGTGGACGAAGCACTTACGAAGCGTGCACAAATAAACGCTCTGTTACTGTCGGGAGGTTTTACCTTAAGAAAATGGGCAAGTAACTCGGTAGAAATACTACAAGGCCTACCTAAGGATCAATGCGAGGTCAACTTCTCTTTTCCAGTGTCATCGTCCGACCACATCAGGGCTCTGGGGATCAAGTGGTATCCAGTAGAGGACACTCTGTCCTTCCAAAATGTGCAAACAAACACCTCGGCACCAACGAAGAGAAGCATCCTATCCACAATGGCCAAGCTGTTTGACCCATTAGGATGGATTGCACCTTGTGTCATAAAAGGCAAAATCCTTATGCAGCGAATGTGGCGAAATCAACAAGGATGGGATGAACCCATTTCGCCTAGCCTAGAGAAGGAGTGGACAGCCTTTTGCGAGGAACTGAAGAATTTGGAGAACCTTCGTGTGCCTCGATGGATATCCACACATGAAACTCAGAAAGACCTGGAACTACACGGATTTAGTGATGCTTCGGAGAAAGCATACGGGGCGACTATATATGTACGGGTCCGGGATTCAGAGGACCATATCCATGTCCACCTACTTTTAGCCAAAACCCGAGTAGCACCTGTGAAAACGCAGACACTACCGAGACTGGAACTATGCGGAGCTGTAATGCTGGCGAAACTTTTAGATTACACAGCTGGTGTCCTTGGATTGCGGGATGTGAAGAAGTACGCCTGGACAGACTCGACGATAACACTCGCTTGGCTCGCTGCCCCGCCGACAAGATGGGCCACATTCGTCAACAACAGGGTAGCAGAGGTCCAACGGCTAGTGCAACCGAACAGTTGGAGACACATTCCAAGTGAGTGGAATCCCGCAGATCTAGCCTCGAGAGGAGTAATGCCATCGGCATTAATCTCAAACAGCCTCTGGTGGACGGGTCCTAAGTTTCTACACGAAGCTTGGGATTTTCAATGTCCTTCGCAGCCGACGAGCCTAGGAACAGAGGAAGAAAAACGGACAGTTAAAACACATATTGTCACACAGGTAACAAATGACATTATCATGCTTGTACATAGGCAGTCGAACTATACCACACTGTGTAAGATAATGGCCTATTGTCTACGTTTTATAAACAACACACGAAATGTTCCTGAGGCCAGAAATAATGGCGTTCTTTCACCAGTCGAACTACAGGGTGCCTCTAATGTGTTAATTAGGATCGCACAAACGGACATGTTCACATCGGATACGCCAATTCCGAAATCCCTCTGCAGTGTTAGGGACACTGACGGTATTTGGAGAGTTGGTGGTCGGTTACAGAACGCCGAACTATCGTACGCAGAAAAGCACCCGATCATTCTTCGCGGTAATCACCATTTGTCGAAACTAATTATAGTGAAGGCCCATCAGAAAACTTTGCATGGGGGACTACAGCAAACGACGATGTACCTGCGGAAAAGATATTGGTTTATCAAATTTAAAACGTGCGTCAAAGCAGTAGTCAACAAATGCGTTATATGTTACCGATACCGCGCAAAAACTGCGCAACAGTTAATGGGACATTTACCAGCGCCAAGGGTACGTATAACAAATACTTTCACTCACACAGGGGTAGATTATGCGGGTCCGATTGATATTAAAACCTGGAGAGGGCGTAATGCGAAGCGGTACAAAGGTTACTTCGCAGTATTCGTATGCTTGGCCACCAAAGCCATACACATCGAACTGGTAAGCGATCTCACTACACAGGCATTCTTAGCAGCACTGCGAAGATTAATTGCTAGGAGAGGATTGTGCGCTCACATATACAGCGACAATGGCACAAACTTCGTAGGAGCCAATCGCGAACTGAAGAAGTTATTAGACGCGAGTAAGTTCAGTTGGAAGGAAGTTGCAGAAACCGCCACCATGGACGGAATCGAGTGGCATTTCATTCCCCCCGCTTCTCCTCACTTCGGTGGGCTATGGGAAGCGGGAGTGAAATCAATCAAATACCACCTAAAAAGAGTCATCGGAGCAGAGGTGTACACGTACGAGGAATTAACAACGCTTCTGCAACAAATAGAAGCCTGCCTTAACTCCAGGCTTTTGTGTCCGCAGACGGAAAATCCTGAAGACTTCACAGCACTTACTCCTGGCCACTTCATCACTGGACGAGCCTTAGACAGCATCCCAGAAGGTGACCTGTCAGACACCAAGATCAGTAATCTGCAACGGTGGCAACGTATAGAGAAATTGAAGCAACTCTTCTGGAAAAATTGGCAGTCAGAGTACTTAACTAGACTCCAACAAAGACCAAAATGGTTAAAACGCGAAATAGAACCAAAGATCGACGAGTTAGTTCTAGTGAAGGAAGACAATGTACCACCAGCAAAATGGATCTTAGCACGCATCGTCAAGGTTCATCCAGGAAAGGATAAACTAATCCGAGTAGTCACACTCAAAACAGCAACCGGAGAACTCAAACGACCCATCACTAAGATCTGCATGTTACTCAACAACAACTCAAACGAAGATGAAGCAGTAATATAAGTGCCACCGCACAAACATATTTATCACAGCAATAAAGCCTAAAATAAGATAAATATATACAACACAAATTTAACACTCAAAAATACAAAACGATTCGGAATTAAACAAATAAAATAACCAAACAAATCAAACAAGTTATCACATATCATGAGCAATCAAACAAAAAAAAAGGTAAACAAAAACATACCAACGGCATTATCCCAGTCGCATTCACTCTCATGCGAGAAATTCAAAGACACCCGTATTACATGCCATCCTCTTAAGTTGTCGCATGATACATCTATGCACTTACATACGTACAAATATATTCACGTCACATGTTCGTCGGTCGGTCATAAACAAATCGTCTCGACGCGAAACGAAAAGAACCGTATTCACAACATCCGATGTGGGTACATCCGAAACGCGCCGTCGTTTACACATTCGCACACACACGTCCATATGCACTTTTGTTTCCTCTCTGAAGACCAGAAAAAAAAAAAAAAAAACACTAACTCATGTGCTTAGTTTCTTTTCTCCAGGTGGAAACCTCTTAAATTACACTACACTACACTACATTACACAACACTATACTGCGCACACGTTCTCATGGAAAACGATCCCGAAATAGGTTTCATGGCTGGGGATTACAGGATCGTTATTGCACCGGCCAATAACAAGATAGAACAACAAAAGAACATAAACCCTCATCAACTTACCTGTTACACTAATCAATTACTTTTTTTTCTTTCCTAGAAAGAACACAAAATTAAAACACTGCACTTTTACACTTTCACAACAAGCACCGGTACGTCATCGAAGTCAATTCAGTAAACAGCCTGACAGAGTGACAGCCATCCCGTGGTGAAATCAAAAAAAAGGGCGATCATATTATGGATGAAATCAGGAGGTGTTCAAGTGATTTATGGGCACGTTACATTTTGAACGTCGTTCAAAGCCGGGGAAGATGTTTAAGTACATTATTCAAATTTATCGAGAATAGAATTTATTATATCAATAAATTATTAACTCATATAATAACTTATATTTGCATTCGAAAAAACTACTTTACCGGCACCGAATATAAAAGAAACACTTGTCAAATATTGTTTATGACAAACATTAAGAATGTAATTGTCAATATACATATATATATATATATAATCACTTTTCCGATTGCCCTTTGTTTAATCAAGACGTGTGCATTCTGCAATAAATTATTTATATATTTTTAAAGAGTGCCTTTTAATTAATTTAACAAGCAAATTACAGTCCACTTTTTTCCTACACAACACTAGCGATCAGCTACTTGCTCTTTAGCAATTTTTATATCGAATTACAATAGGTACATGCACGATAACATCTCCACGCGTGTGGGTTGGAAGATGAGCTATGGAAGATGAGCTATGAGCTATGGTGTCCTACTAATCACCGCCAACTTTTTCCATCCCAGAGTCTCAGAGTCAATGGGTACATGCACGATAACATCACCACCCGTGTGGGTTGGAAGATGAGCTATGGAAGATGAGCTATGAGCTATGGTGCCCTACTAATCAGCGCCAACTTTTTCCATCCCAGAGTCTTAGAGTCAGTGGGTACATGCACGATAACATCTCCACGCGTGTGGGTTGGAAGATGAGCTATGGAAGATGAGCTATGAGCTATGGTGCCCTACTAATCACCGCCAACTTTTTCCATCCCAGAGTCTTAGAGTCAATGGGTACATGCACGATAACATCTCCACGCGTGTGGGTTGGAAGATGAGCTATGGAAACCTTCAAAATTGCCCTACTAATCACCGCCAACTTTTTCCATCCCAGAGTCTCAGAGTCAGTGGCTACATGCACGATAACATCTCCACGCGTGTGGGTTGGAAGATGAGCTATGGAAGATGAGCTATGAGCTATGGTGCCCTACTAATCACCGCCAACTTTTTCCATCCCAGAGTCTCAGAGTCAATGGGTACATGCACGATAACATCTCCACGCGTGTGGGTTGGAAGATGAGCTATGAGCTATGGTGCCCTACTAATCACCGCCAACTTTTTCCATCCCAGAGTCTTAGAGTCAGTGGCTACATGCACGATAACATCTCCACGCGTGTGGGTTGGAAGATGAGCTATGGAAGATGAGCTATGAGCTATGGTGCCCTACTAATCACCGCCAACTTTTTCCATCCCAGAGTCTTAGAGTCAATGGGTACATGCACGATAACATCACCACCCGTGTGGGTTGGAAGATGAGCTATGGAAACCTTAAAGATTGCCCTGCTGACCACCGCCAACTTTTTCCATCCCAGAGTCTTAGAGTCAATGGGTACATGCACGATAATATCTCCACGCGTGTGGGTTGGAAGATGAGCTATGGAAACCTTCAAAATTGCCCTACTAATCACCGCCAACTTTTTCCATCCCAGAGTCTCAGAGTCAATGGGTATATGCACGATAACATCTCCACGCGTGTGGGTTGGAAGATGAGCTATGAGCTATGGTGCCCTACTAATCACCGCCAACTTTTTCCATCCCAGAGTCTTAGAGTCAATGGGTACATGCACGATAACATCTCCACGCGTGTGGGTTTGAAGATGAGCTATGGAAACCTTCAAAATTGCCCTACTAATCACCGCCAACTTTTTCCATCCCAGAGTCTTAGAGTCAATAGGTACATGCACGATAACATCTCCACGCGTGTGGATTGGAAGATGAGCTATGGAAGATGAGCTATGAGCTATGGTACCCTACTAATCACCGCCAACTTTTTCCATCCCAGAGTCTCAGAGTCAATGGGTACATGCACGATAACATCTCCACGCGTGTGGGTTGGAAGATGAGCTATGGAAGATGAGCTATGGAAGATGAGCTATGAGCTATGGTGCCCTACTAATCACCGCCAACTTTTTCCATCCCAGAGTCTTAGAGTCAATGGGTACATGCACGATAACATCTCCACGCGTGTGGGTTGGAAGATGAGCTATGGAAGATGAGCTATGAGCTATGGTACCCTACTAATCACCGCCAACTTTTTCCATCCCAGAGTCTTAGAGTCAATGGGTACATGCACGATAACATCTCCACGCGTGTGGGTTGGAAGATGAGCTATGAGCTATGGTGCCCTACTAATCACCGCCAACTTTTTCCATCCCAGAGTCTTAGAGTCAGTGGCTACATGCACGATAACATCTCCACGCGTGTGGGTTGGAAGATGAGCTATGGAAGATGAGCTATGAGCTATGGTGCCCTACTAATCACCGCCAGCTTTTTCCATCCCAGAGTCTTAGAGTCAGTGGGTACATGCACGATAACATCTCCACGCGTGTGGGTTGGAAGATGAGCTATGGAAGATGAGCTATGGAAGATGAGCTATGAGCTATGGTGCCCTACTAATCACCGCCAACTTTTTCCATCCCAGAGTCTTAGAGTCAATGGGTACATGCACGATAACATCTCCACGCGTGTGGGTTGGAAGATGAGCTATGGAAACCTTCAAAATTGCCCTACTAATCACCGCCAACTTTTTCCATCCCAGAGTCTCAGAGTCAGTGGCTACATGCACGATAACATCTCCACGCGTGTGGGTTGGAAGATGAGCTATGGAAGATGAGCTATGAGCTATGGTGCCCTACTAATCACCGCCAACTTTTTCCATCCCAGAGTCTCAGAGTCAATGGGTACATGCACGATAACATCTCCACGCGTGTGGGTTGGAAGATGAGCTATGGAAGATGAGCTATGAGCTATGGTGCCCTACTAATCACCGCCATTTTTTTCCATCCCAGAGTCTCAGAGTCAATGGGTATATGCACGATAACATCTCCACGCGTATGGGTTGGAAGATGAGCTATGAGCTATGGTGCCCTACTAATCACCGCCAACTTTTTCCATCCCAGAGTCTTAGAGTCAATGGGTACATGCACGATAACATCTCCACGCGTGTGGGTTGGAAGATGAGCTATGGAAACCTTCAAAATTGCCCTACTAATCACCGCCAACTTTTTCCATCCCAGAGTCTCAGAGTCAATGGGTACATGCACGATAACATCTCCACGCGTGTGGGTTGGAAGATGAGCTATGGAAGATGAGCTATGAGCTATGGTGCCCTACTAATCACCGCCAACTTTTTCCATCCCAGAGTCTTAGAGTCAATGGGTACATGCACGATAACATCTCCACGCGTGTGGGTTGGAAGATGAGCTATGGAAACCTTCAAAATTGCCCTACTAATCACCGCCAACTTTTTCCATCCCAGAGTCTCAGAGTCAATGGGTACATGCACGATAACATCTCCACGCGTGTGGGTTGGAAGATGAGCTATGAGCTATGGTGCCCTACTAATCACCGCCAACTTTTTCCATCCCAGAGTCTTAAAGTCAATGGGTACATGCACGATAACATCTCCACGCGTGTGGGTTGGAAGATGAGTTATGGAAGATGAGCTATGAGCTATGGTGCCCTACTAATCACCGCCAACTTTTTCCATCCCAGAGTCTCAGAGTCAATGGGTACATGCACGATAACATCTCCACGCGTGTGGGTTGGAAAATGATATATGGAAGATGAGCTATGAGCTATGGTGCCCTACTACTCAACGCCAACTTTTTCCATCCCAGAGTCTCAGAGTCAATGGGTACATGCACGATAACATCTCCACGCGTGTGGGTTGGAAGATGAGCTATGGAAACCTTCAAAATTGCCCTACTAATCACCGCCAACTTTTTCCATCCCAGAGTCTCAGAGTCAATGGGTACATGCACGATAACATCTCCACGCGTGTGGGTTGGAAGATGAGCTATGGAAGATGAGCTATGAGCTATGGTGCCCTACTAATCACCGCCAACTTTTTCCATCCCAGAGTCTTAGAGTCAATGGATACATGCACGATAACATCTCCACGCGTGTGGGTTGGAAGATGAGCAATGGAAACCTTCAAAATTGCCCTACTAATCACCGCCAACTTTTTCCATCCCAGAGTCTCAGAGTCAATGGGTACATGCACGATAACATCACCGCCCGTGTGGATTGGAAGATGAGCTATGGAAGCGTTCAAAATTGCCCTACTGACCACCGCCAACTTTTTCCATCCCAGAGTCTCAGAGTCAATGGGTACATGCACGATAACATCTCCACGCGTGTGGGTTGGAAAATGAGCTATGGAAGATGAGCTATGAGCTATGGTGCCCTACTAATCACCGCCAACTTTTTCCATCCCAGATTCTTAGAGTCAGTGGGTACATGCACGATAACATCACCACCCGTGTGGGTTGGAAAATGAGCTATGGAAGATGAGCTTTGAGCTATGGTGCCCTACTAATCACCGCCAACTTTTGCCATCCCAGAGTCTCAGAGTCAATGGGTACATGCACGATAACATCACCACCCGTGTGGGTTGGAAGATGAGCTATGGAAACCTTAAAAATTGCCCTGCTGACTACCGCCAACTTTTTCCATCCCAGAGTCTCAGAGTCAGTGGGTACATGCACGATAACATCACCACCCGTGTGGGTTGGAAGATGAGCTATGGAAACCTTCAAAATTGCCCTACTGACCACGGCCAACTTTTTCCATCCCAGAGTCTCAGAGTCAATGGGTACATGCACGATAACATCACCACCCGTGTGGGTTGGAAGATGAGCTATGGAAGATGAGCTATGAGCTATGGTGCCCTACTAATCACCGCCAACTTTTTCCATCCCAGAGTCTTAGGGTCAGTGGCTACATGCACGATAACATCTCCACGCGTGTGGGTTGGAAGATGAGCTATGGAAGATGAGCTATGAGCTATGGTGCCCTACTAATCACCGCCAACTTTTTCCATCCCAGAGTCTTAGAGTCAATGGGTACATGCACGATAACATCTCCACGCGTGTGGGTTGGAAGATGGGCTATGGAAACCTTTAAAATTGCCCTACTAATCACCGCCAACTTCTTCCATCCCAGAGTCTTAGAGTCAATGGGTACATGCACGATAACATCTCCACGCGTGTGGGTTGGAAGATGAGCTATGGAAACCTTCAAAATTGCCCTACTAATCACCGCCAACTTTTTCCATCCCAGAGTCTCAGAGTCAATGGGTACATGCACGATAACATCTCCACGCGTGTGGGTTGGAAGATGAGCTATGAGCTATGGTGCCCTACTAATCACCGCCAACTTTTTCCATCCCAGAGTCTTAGAGTCAATGGGTACATGCACGATAACATCTCCACGCGTGTGGGTTGGAAAATGAGCTATGGAAGATGAGCTATGAGCTATGGTGCCCTACTACTCAACGCCAACTTTTTCCATCCCAGAGTCTCACAGTCAATGGGTACATGCACGATAACATCTCCACGCGTGTGGGTTGGAAGATGAGCTATGGAAGATGAGCTATGAGCTATGGTGCCCTACTAATCACCGCCAACTTTTTCCATCCCAGAGTCTCAGAGTCAATGGGTACATGCACGATAACATCTCCACGCGTGTGGGTTGGAAAATGAGCTATGGAAGATGAGCTATGAGCTATGGTGCCCTACTACTCAACGCCAACTTTTTCCATCCCAGAGTCTCAGAGTCAATGGGTACATGCACGATAACATCTCCACGCGTGTGGGTTGGAAGATGAGCTATGGAAGATGAGCTATGAGCTATGGTGCCCTACTAATCACCGCCAACTTTTTCCATCCCAGAGTCTCAGAGTCAATGGGTACATGCACGATAACATCACCACCCGTGTGGGTTGGAAGATGAGCTATGGAAACCTTCAAAATTGCCCTACTAATCACCGCCAACTTTTTCCATCCCAGAGTCTTAGAGTCAATGGGTACATGCACGATAACATCTCCACGCGTGTGGGTTGGAAGATGAGCTATGGAAACCTTCAAAATTGCCCTACTAATCACCGCCAACTTTTTCCATCCCAGAGTCTTAGAGTCAATGGGTACATGCACGATAACATCTCCACGCGTGTGGGTTGGAAGATGAGCTATGGAAACCTTCAAAATTGCCCTACTAATCACCGCCAACTTTTTCCATCCCAGAGTCTCAGAGTCAATGGGTACATGCACGATAACATCTCCACGCGTGTGGGTTGGAAGATGAGCTATGGAAGATGAGCTATGAGCTATGGTGCCCTACTACTCAACGCCAACTTTTTCCATCCCAGAGTCTTAGAGTCAATGGGTACATGCACGATAACATCTCCACGCGTGTGGGTTGGAAGATGAGCTATGGAAACCTTCAAAATTGCCCTACTAATCACCGCCAACTTTTTCCATCCCAGAGTCTCAGAGTCAATGGGTACATGCACGATAACATCTCCACGCGTGTGGGTTGGAAGATGAGCTATGGAAGATGAGCTATGAGCTATGGTGCCCTACTACTCAACGCCAACTTTTTCCATCCCAGAGTCTTAGAGTCAGTGGGTACATGCACGATAACATCTCCACGCGTGTGGGTTGGAAGATGAGCTATGGAAGATAAGCTATGAGCTATGGTGCCCTACTAATCACCGCCAACTTTTTCCATCCCAGAGCCTCAGAGTCAATGGGTACATGCACGATAACATCTCCACCCGTGTGGGTTGGAAGATGAGCTATGGAAGATGAGCTATGAGCTATGGTGCCCTACTAATCACCGCCAACTTTTTCCATCCCAGAGTCTTAGAGTCAATGGGTACATGCACGATAACATCTCCACGCGTGTGGGTTGGAAGATGAGCTATGGAAACCTTCAAAATTGCCCTACTAATCACCGCCAACTTTTTCCATCCCAGAGTCTCAGAGTCAGTGGCTACATGCACGATAACATCTCCACGCGTGTGGGTTGGAAGATGAGCTATGAGCTATGGTGCCCTACTAATCACCGCCAACTTTTTCCATCCCAGAGTCTTAGAGTCAATGGGTACATGCACGATAACATCTCCACGCGTGTGGGTTGGAAGATGAGCTATGGAAACCTTTAAAATTGCCCTACTAATCACCGCCAACTTTTTCCATCCCAGAGTCTTAGAGTCAATGGGTACATGCACGATAACATCTCCACGCGTGTGGGTTGGAAGATGAGCTATGGAAGATGAGCTATGAGCTATGGTGCCCTACTAATCACCGCCAACTTTTTCCATCCCAGAGTCTTAGAGTCAATGGGTACATGCACGATAACATCTCCACGCGTGTGGGTTGGAAGATGAGCTATGGAAGATGAGCTATGGAAGATGAGCTATGAGCTATGGTGCCCTACTAATCACCGCCAACTTTTTCCATCCCAGAGTCTTAGAGTCAATAGGTACATGCACGATAACATCTCCACGAGTGTGGGTTGGAAGATGAGCTATGGAAGATGAGCTATGAGCTATGGTGCCCTACTACTCAACGCCAACTTTTTCCATCCCAGAGTCTCAGAGTCAATGGGAACATGCACGATAACATCTCCACGCGTGTGGGTTGGAAGATGAGCTATGGAAACCTTCAAAATTGCCCTACTAATCACCGCCAACTTTTTCCATCCGAGAGTCTCAGAGTCAATGGGTACATGCACGATAACATCTCCACGCGTGTGGGTTGGAAGATGAGCTATGGAAGATGAGCTATGAGCTATGGTGCCCTACTAATCACCGCCAACTTTTTCCATCCCAGAGTCTTAGAGTCAGTGGGTACATGCACGATAACATCTCCACGCGTGTGGGTTGGAAGATGAGCTATGGAAGATGAGCTATGAGCTATGGTGCCCTACTAATCACCACCAACTTTTTCCATCCGAGAGTCTTAGAGTCAATAGGTACATGCACGATAACATCTCCACGCGTGTGGGTTGGAAGATGAGTTATGGAAGATGAGCTATGAGCTATGGTGCCCTACTAATCACCGCCAACTTTTGCCATCCCAGAGTCTCAGAGTCAATGGGTACATGCACGATAACATCACCACCCGTGTGGGTTGGAAGATGAGCTATGGAAGATGAGCTATGGAAGATGAGCTATGAGCTATGGTGCCCTACTAATCACCGCCAACTTTTTCCATCCCAGAGTCTTAGAGTCAATGGGTACATGCACGATAACATCTCCACACTTGGGGGTTGGAAAATTAGCTATGGAAACCTTAAAAATTGCCCTACTGACCACCGCCAACTTTTTCCATCCCAGAGTCTCAGAGTCAATGGGTACATGCACGATAACATCTCCACGCGTGTGGGTTGGAAAATGAGCTATGGAAGATGAGCTATGAGCTATGGTGCCCTACTAATCACCGCCAACTTTTTCCATCCCAGAGTCTTAGACTCAGTGGGTACATGCACGATAACATCACCACCCGTGTGGGTTGGAAAATGAGCTATGGAAGATAAGCTTTGAGCTATGGTGCCCTACTAATCACCGCCAACTTTTGCCATCCCAGAGTCTCAGAGTCAATGGGTACATGCACGATAACATCACCACCCGTGTGGGTTGGAAGATGAGCTATGGAAACCTTAAAAATTGCCCTGCTGACCACCGCCAACTTTTTCCATCCCAGAGTCTTAGAGTCAATAGGTACATGCACGATAACATCTCCACGCGTGTGGGTTGGAAGATGAGCTATGGAAGATGAGCTATGAGCTATGGTGCCCTACTAATCACCGCCAACTTTTTCCATCCCAGAGTCTTAGAGTCAGTGGGTACATGCACGATAACATCTCCACGCGTGTGGGTTGGAAGATGAGCTATGGAAGATGAGCTATGAGCTATGGTGCCCTACTAATCACCACCAACTTTTTCCATCCGAGAGTCTTAGAGTCAATAGGTACATGCACGATAACATCTCCACGCGTGTGGGTTGGAAGATGAGTTATGGAAGATGAGCTATGAGCTATGGTGCCCTACTAATCACCGCCAACTTTTGCCATCCCAGAGTCTCAGAGTCAATGGGTACATGCACGATAACATCACCACCCGTGTGGGTTGGAAGATGAGCTATGGAAGATGAGCTATGAGCTATGGTGCCCTACTAATCACCGCCAACTTTTTCCATCCCAGAGTCTTAGAGTCAATGGGTACATGCACGATAACATCTCCACGCGTGTGGGTTGGAAGATGAGCTATGGAAACCTTCAAAATTGCCTTACTAATCACCGCCAACTTTTTCCATCCCAGAGTCTTAGAGTCAATGGGTACATGCACGATAACATCTCCACGCGTGTGGGTTGGAAGATGAGCTATGGAAACCTTCAAAATTGCCCTACTAATCACCGCCAACTTTTTCCATCCCAGAGTCTCAGAGTCAATGGGTACATGCACGATAACATCTCCACGCGTGTGGGTTGGAAGATGAGCTATGGAAGATGAGCTATGAGCTATGGTGCCCTACTAATCACCGCCAACTTTTTCCATCCCAGAGTCTTAGAGTCAATGGGTACATGCACGATAATATCTCCACGCGTGTGGGTTGGAAGATGAGCTATGGAAACCTTCAAAATTGCCCTACTAATCACCGATAACTTTTTCCATCCCAGAGTCTTAGAGTCAATGGGTATATGCACGATAACATCTCCACGCGTGTGGGTTGGAAGATGAGCTATGGAAACCTTCAAAATTGCCCTACTAATCACCGCCAACTTTTTCCATCCCAGAGTCTTAGAGTCAATAGGTACATGCACGATAACATCTCCACGCGTGTGGATTGGAAGATGAGCTATGGAAGATGAGCTATGAGCTATGGTACCCTACTAATCACCGCCAACTTTTTCCATCCCAGAGTCTCAGAGTCAATGGGTACATGCACGATAACATCTCCACGCGTGTGGGTTGGAAGATGAGCTATGGAAGATGAGCTATGGAAGATGAGCTATGGAAGATGAGCTATGAGCTATGGTGCCCTACTAATCACCGCCAACTTTTTCCATCCCAGAGTCTCAGAGTCAATGGGTACATGCACGATAACATCACCGCCCGTGTGGATTGGAAGATGAGCTATGGAAGCGTTCAAAATTGCCCTACTGACCACCGCCAACTTTTTCCATCCCAGAGTCTTAGAGTCAATAGGTACATGCACGATAACATCTCCACGAGTGTGGGTTGGAAGATGAGCTATGGAAGATGAGCTATGAGCTATGGTGCCCTACTACTCAACGCCAACTTTTTCCATCCCAGAGTCTCAGAGTCAATGGGTACATGCACGATAACATCTCCACGCGTGTGGGTTGGAAGATGAGCTATGGAAGATGAGCTATGGAAGATGAGCTATGGAAGATGAGCTATGAGCTATGGTGCCCTACTAATCACCGCCAACTTTTTCCATCCCAGAGTCTCAGAGTCAATGGGTACATGCACGATAACATCACCGCCCGTGTGGATTGGAAGATGAGCTATGGAAGCGTTCAAAATTGCCCTACTGACCACCGCCAACTTTTTCCATCCCAGAGTCTTAGAGTCAATGGGTACATGCACGATAATATCTCCACGCGTGTGGGTTGGAAGATGAGCTATGGAAACCTTCAAAATTGCCCTACTAATCACCGCCAACTTTTTCCATCCCAGAGTCTTAGAGTCAGTGGCTACATGCACGATAACATCTCCACGCGTGTGGGTTGGAAGATGAGCTATGAGCTATGGTGCCCTACTAATCACCGCCAACTTTTTCCATCCCAGAGTCTTAGAGTCAGTGGGTACATGCACGATAACATCTCCACGCGTGTGGGTTGGAAGATGAGCTATGGAAGATGAGCTATGAGCTATGGTGCCCTACTAATCACCGCCAACTTTTGCCATCCCAGAGTCTCAGAGTCAATGGGTACATGCACGATAACATCTCCACGCGTGTGGGTTGGAAAATGAGCTATGGAAGATGGGCTTTGAGCTATGGTGCCCTACTAATCACCGCCAACTTTTGCCATCCCAGAGTCTCAGAGTCAATGGGTACATGCACGATAACATCACCGCCCGTGTGGATTGGAAGATGAGCTATGGAAGCGTTCAAAATTGCCCTACTGACCACCGCCAACTTTTTCCATCCCAGAGTCTCAGAGTCAATGGGTACATGCACGATAACATCTCCACGCGTGTGGGTTGGAAGATGAGCTATGGAAGATGAGCTATGAGCTATGGTGCCCTACTAATCACCGCCAACTTTTTCCATCCCAGAGTCTTAGAGTCAGTGGGTACATGCACGATAACATCTCCACGCGTGTGGGTTGGAAGATGAGCTATGAGCTATGGTGCCCTAATAATCACCGCCAACTTTTTCCATCCCAGAGTCTTAGAGTCAATGGGTACATGCACGATAACATCTCCACGCGTGTGGGTTGGAAGATGAGCTATGGAAACCTTCAAAATTGCCCTACTAATCACCGCCAACTTTTTCCATCCCAGAGTCTCAGAGTCAGTGGCTACATGCACGATAACATCTCCACGCGTGTGGGTTGGAAGATGAGCTATGGAAGATGAGCTATGAGCTATGGTGCCCTACTAATCACCGCCAACTTTTTCCATCCCAGAGTCTTAGAGTCAGTGGGTACATGCACGATAACATCTCCACGCGTGTGGGTTGGAAGATGAGCTATGGAAGATGAGCTATTAGCTATGGTGCCCTACTAATCAACGCCAACTTTTACCATCCCAGAGTCTTAGAGTCAATGGGTACATGCACGATAACATCTCCACGCGTGTGGGTTGGAAGATGAGCTATGGAAACCTTCAAAATTGCCCTACTAATCACCGCCAACTTTTTCCATCCCAGAGTCTCAGAGTCAATGGGTACATGCACGATAACATCACCGCCCGTGTGGATTGGAAGATGAGCTATGGAAGATGAGCTATGAGCTATGGTGCCCTACTAATCACCGCCAACTTTTTCCATCCCAGAGTCTTAGAGTCAATGGGTACATGCACGATAACATCTCCACGCGTGTGGGTTGGAAGATGAGCTATGGAAGATGAGCTATGAGCTATGGTGCCCTACTAATCACCGCCAACTTTTTCCATCCCAGAGTCTTAGAGTCAATGGGTACATGCACGATAATATCTCCACGCGTGTGGGTTGGAAGATGAGCTATGGAAGATGAGCTATGAGCTATGGTGCCCTACTAATCACCGCCAACTTTTTCCATCCCAGAGTCTCAGAGTCAATGGGTACATGCACGATAACATCTCCACGCGTGTGGGTTGGAAGATGAGCTATGGAAACCTTAAAAATTGCCCAGCTGACCACCGCCAACTTTTTCCATCCCAGAGTCTTAGAGTTAATGGGTACATGCACGATAACATCTCCACGCGTGTGGGTTGGGAGATGAGCTATGGAAGATGAGCTATGAGCTATGGTGCCCTACTAATCACCGCCAACTTTTTCCATCCCAGAGTCTCAGAGTCAATGGGTACATGCACGATAACATCACCGCCCGTGTGGATTGGAAGATGAGCTATGGAAGATGAGCTATGAGCTATGGTGCCCTACTAATCACCGCCAACTTTTTCCATCCCAGAGTCTCAGAGTCAATGGGTACATGGACGATAACATCACCGCCCGTGTGGATTGGAAGATGAGCTATGGAAGATGAGCTATGAGCTATGGTGCCCTACTAATCACCGCCAACTTTTTCCATCCCAGAGTCTTAGAGTCAATGGGTACATGCACGATAACATCTCCACGCGTGTGGGTTGGAAGATGAGCTATGAGCTATGGTGCCCTACTAATCACCGCCAACTTTTTCCATCCCAGAGTCTTAGAGTCAATGGGTACATGCACGATAATATCTCCACGCGTGTGGGTTGGAAGAAGAGCTATGGAAGATGAGCTATGAGCTATGGTGCCCTACTAATCACCGCCAACTTTTTCCATCCCAGAGTCTCAGAGTCAATGGGTACATGCACGATAACATCTCCACGCGTGTGGGTTGGAAGATGAGCTATGGAAACCTTCAAAATTGCCCTACTAATCACCGCCAACTTTTTCCATCCCAGAGTCTTAGAGTCAATGGGTACATGCACGATAACATCTCCACGCGTGTGGGTTGGAAAATGAGCTATGGAAGATGAGCTATGAGCTATGGTGCCCTACTAATCACCGCCAACTTTTTTCCATCCCAGAGTCTTAGAGTCAATGGGTACATGCACGATAACATCTCCACGCGTGTGGGTTGGAAGATGAGCTATGGAAACCTTCAAAATTGCCCTACTAATCACCGCCAACTTTTTCCATCCCAGAGTCTTAGAGTCAATGGGTACATGCACGATAACATCTCCACGCGTGTGGGTTGGAAGATGAGCTATGGAAGATGAGCTATGGAAGATGAGCTATGAGCTATGGTGCCCTACTAATCACCGCCAACTTTTTCCATCCCAGAGTCTCAGTGTCAATGGGTACATGCACGATAACATCTCCACCCGTGTGGGTTGGAAGATGAGCTATGGAAGATGAGCTATGAGCTATGGTGCCCTACTAATCACCGCCAACTTTTTCCATCCCAGAGTCTTAGAGTCAGTGGCTACATGCACGATAACATCTCCACGCGTGTGGGTTGGAAGATGAGCTATGGAAACCTTCAAAATTGCCCTACTAATCACCGCCAACTTTTTCCATCCCAGAGTCTTAGAGTCAATGGGTACATGCACGATAACATCTCCACGCGTGTGGGTTGGAAAATGAGCTATGGAAGATGAGCTATGAGCTATGGTGCCCTACTAATCACCGCCAACTTTTTCCATCCCAGAGTCTCAGAGTCAATGGGTACATGCACGATAACATCTCCACGCGTGTGGGTTGGAAGATGAGCTATGGAAGATGAGCTATGGAAGATGAGCTATGGAAGATGAGCTATGAGCTATGGTGCCCTACTAATCACCGCCAACTTTTTCCATCCCAGAGTCTTAGAGTCAATAGGTACATGCACGATAACATCTCCACCCGTGTGGGTTGGAAGATGAGCTATGGAAGATGAGCTATGGAAGATGAGCTATGAGCTATGGTGCCCTACTAATCACAGCCAACTTTTTCCATCCCAGAGTCTTAGAGTCAGTGGGTACATGCACGATAACATCTCCACGCGTGTGGGTTGGAAGATGAGCTATGGAAACCTTCAAAATTGCCCTACTAATCACCGCCAACTTTTTCCATCCCAGAGTCTCAGAGTCAATGGGTACATGCACGATAACATCTCCACGCGTGTGGGTTGGAAGATGAGCTATGGAAGATGAGCTATGAGCTATGGTGCCCTACTAATCACCGCCAACTTTTTCCATCCCAGAGTCTTAGAGTCAATGGGTACATGCACGATAACATCTCCACGCGTGTGGGTTGGAAGATGAGCTATGGAAGATGAGCTTTGGAAGATGAGCTATGAGCTATGTTGCCCTACTAATCACCGCCAACTTTTTCCATCCCAGAGTCTTAGAGTCAATAGGTACATGCACGATAACATCTCCACGCGTGTGGGTTGGAAGATGAGCTATGGAAGATGAGCTATGGAAGATGAGCTATGAGCTATGGTGCCCTACTAATCACCGCCAACTTTTTCCATCCCAGAGTCTTAGAGTCAATGGGTACATGCACGATAATATCTCCACGCGTGTGGGTTGGAAGATGAGCTATGGAAACCTTCAAAATTGCCCTACTAATCACCGCCAACTTTTTCCATCCCAGAGTCTTAGAGTCAATGGGTACATGCACGATAACATCTCCACGCGTGTGGGTTGGAAGATGAGCTATGGAAGATGAGCTATGGAAGATGAGCTATGAGCTATGTTGCCCTACTAATCACCGCCAACTTTTTCCATCCCAGAGTCTTAGAGTCAATAGGTACATGCACGATAACATCTCCACGCGTGTGGGTTGGAAGATGAGCTATGGAAGATGAGCTATGGAAGATGAGCTATGAGCTATGGTGCCCTACTAATCACCGCCAACTTTTTTCATCCCAGAGTCTTAGAGTCAATGGGTACATGCACGATAATATCTCCACGCGTGTGGGTTGGAAGATGAGCTATGGAAACCTTCAAAATTGCCCTACTAATCACCGCCAACTTTTTCCATCCCAGAGTCTTAGAGTCAATGGGTACATGCACGATAACATCTCCACGCGTGTGGGTTGGAAGATGAGCTATGGAAACCTTCAAAATTGCCCTACTAATCACCGCCAACTTTTTCCATCCCAGAGTCTCAGAGTCAATGGGTACATGCACGATAACATCTCCACGCGTGTGGGTTGGAAGATGAGCTATGGAAGATGAGCTATGAGCTATGGTGCCCTACTAATCACCGCCAACTTTTTCCATCCCAGAGTCTTAGAGTCAATGGGTACATGCACGATAACATCTCCACGCGTGTGGGTTGGAAAATGAGCTATGGAAGATGAGCTATGAGCTATGGTGCCCTACTAATCACCGCCAACTTTTTCCATCCCAGAGTCTTAGAGTCAATGGGTACATGCACGATAACATCTCCACCCGTGTGGGTTGGAAGATGAGCTATGGAAACCTTCAAAATTGCCCTACTAATCACCGCCAACTTTTTCCATCCCAGAGTCTTAGAGTCAGTGGGTACATGCACGATAACATCTCCAAGCGTGTGGGTTGGAAGATGAGCTATGGAAACCTTCAAAATTGCCCTACTAATCACCGCCAACTTTTTCCATCCCAGAGTCTCAGAGTCAATGGGTACATGCACGATAACATCTCCACGCGTGTGGGTTGGAAGATGAGTTATGGAAGATGAGCTATGAGCTATGGTGCCCTACTAATCACCGCCAACTTTTTCCATCCCAGAGTCTTAGAGTCAGTGGGTACATGCACGATAACATCTCCACGCGTGTGGGTTGGAAGATGAGCTATGGAAACCTTCAAAATTGCCCTACTAATCACCGCCAACTTTTTCCATCCCAGAGTCTCAGAGTCAATGGGTACATGCACGATAACATCTCCACGCGTGTGGGTTGGAAGATGAGCTATGGAAGATGAGCTATGAGCTATGGTGCCCTACTAATCACCGCCAACTTTTTCCATCCCAGAGTCTTAGAGTCAATGGGTACATGCACGATAACATCTCCACGCGTGTGGGTTGGAAAATGAGCTATGGAAGATGAGCTATGAGCTATGGTGCCCTACTAATCACCGCCAACTTTTTCCATCCCAGAGTCTTAGAGTCAGTGGGTACATGCACGATAACATCTCCACGCGTGTGGGTTGGAAGATGAGCTATGGAAACCTTCAAAATTGCCCTACTAATCACCGCCAACTTTTTCCATCCCAGAGTCTCAGAGTCAATGGGTACATGCACGATAACATCTCCACGCGTGTGGGTTGGAAGATGAGCTATGGAAGATGAGCTATGAGCTATGGTGCCCTACTAATCACCGCCAACTTTTTCCATCCCAGAGTCTTAGAGTCAATGGGTACATGTACGATAACATCTCCACGCGTGTGGGTTGGAAGATGAGCTATGGAAACCTTCAAAATTGCCCTACTAAACACCGCCAACTTTTTCCATCCCAGAGTCTTAGAGTCATGGGTACATGCACGATAACATCTCCACGCGTGTGGGTTGGAAGATGAGCTATGGAAACCTTCAAAATTGCCCTACTAATCACCGCCAACTTTTTCCATCCCAGAGTCTTAGAGTCAGTGGGTACATGCACGATAACATCTCCACGCGTGTGGGTTGGAAGATGAGCTATGGAAACCTTCAAAATTGCCCTACTAATCACCGCCAACTTTTTCCATCCCAGAGTCTCAGAGTCAATGGGTACATGCACGATAACATCTCCACGCGTGTGGGTTGGAAGATGAGTTATGGAAGATGAGCTATGAGCTATGGTGCCCTACTAATCACCGCCAACTTTTTCCATCCCAGAGTCTTAGAGTCAATGGGTACATGCACGATAACATCTCCACCCGTGTGGGTTGGAAGATGAGCTATGGAAACCTTCAAAATTGCCCTACTAATCACCGCCAACTTTTTCCATCCCAGAGTCTTAGAGTCAGTGGGTACATGCACGATAACATCTCCACGCGTGTGGGTTGGAAGATGAGCTATGGAAACCTTCAAAATTGCCCTACTAATCACCGCCAACTTTTTCCATCCCAGAGTCTCGAGTCAATGGGT